>PVKC010001643.1:25612-48825 GCA_004027635.1 Crocidura indochinensis | reverse complement strand
GGTTTTGCTCAGAAATTGCTCCTGGCGGGCACGGGGGACCATATGGGGCACCGGGATTCGAACCAATGACCTTTTGCATGAAAGGCAAATGCCTTACCTCCATGCTATCTCCCGGGCCCCGATATCTTATTTTTGTTTTGATTTGCTTCTCCCTGATGATTAGTGATGTTGATAGCTACTTCATGTTATTCATATTCAAATCATCAGGTTGAGAAACCACTCTTTAGAGATGATGTATGCAAATTTTTAAGGAACTATCCCATTGTTCCTCATTAGGAGGGAGACATAGGAGACAGACACTAATATATGTAAAAACCTAGCTTATGCTGGGCACTATTGTACCTACTGGGATACATAACAATAAATATGATATTCCTTGACTTTAACCTAGTATTTCTTTGATAAAGCAAAAGTTTGTCTAAATGCTTCTGAAGATTTTTGCCAAAACAATCAACCAAACAACCAACCAAAAAAAAAAAAAAACCCAGCAATCCAGTGTTTGGATAATATTGTCTTTTTCTCAATGAGCTATACTCTCATTACCTTTTCCATGCTCTATGACTAAGATGTATATTTCAATTCTCATAGTCTTCTTATACTGGAAGACATGTAAAGAAGATTTGAACACAGAAAGACAAAGTGTCTGCAATTGGTTGGGGTGAGTTATCTGTCTCAATAACTCATCAAGATCTGAAATGATGGCTCTTTAAAAATTCTTATACATATGGGAAGAGTTGTTTTCCCAACGTTGAACTACTACATTGTTGTAGTTATTAAAGTAGTGTGGTACTGGAATAAGGGAGTACTTTCAGATTAATGGAATAGAAAAGAAAATACAAATAAAAAACCTCAGGTATATGGTCAAGTAATTTTTGTTAAAGATATAAAATGGAGCAAGAAAAGTCTCTTCATCAAGGGATGCTGGGAAAACTGGTCAATTACAAGCAAAAAATAAAAGAACTCATATCCCTATCTAATGTTGTACAAAATTCAAATCAAAATGGGCTTTGATCTGAATTAAATCAGGACTGAACTCCTAAATTACATAGAGTAAAACACAGGCATAACATTGTTTTGAAAACTCTCTATGACATTGAAGCTAGAGGCATCATTAAGGATGCAATACCATTATGCATCTTTTAGGATGCAAAGCAAGTAGAAGCAAAGATAAGCAAACAGGCAAACAGGACTCCATTAAATTAAGAAGCTTCTGCACCTCAAAGGAAACAATAACCATAATACAAAAACACACCACAGAAGGATAGAAATAGTTTACCAACCATTCTTTTGATAAAGGGTTACTATCCAAGATACACAAAGCACTGATAGAATTTTACAAGAAAAAATTTCATCCAACTCCATCAAAAATGATGAGGTGATGAACAAAGTGGGGTTGGTGTTGAAACATTACATGCCTGAAGCAATTCTATTGTGATTGACTTTGTGAATTATAGTGTCTTAACAAAAAAATGCTCTGCTTCACTAAACAGTAGTAGAAATGCAAATATAGACAACAGTGAGGTATGATCTTACACAACAGGGACTGATTCAGTTGTTTGGGAAAAAATTTCTTAAAAAAACTGGTAATGGAGCTTCCAGATGATCCAACAATTCCAATTCCTGGGCTATACCTCCAAGGGTTCCAAATCACAATGCAGAAAAGAAATTTGAACTCTTATTTTCATTGCAAAACTATTCATTATGATCTAACTCTGAAGCATCCCAAGTGCCCAAGAACAAATGAAAAGACTAAGTTATTCAATTTGCTGCTTCATGCATGAACTTGAAGAGTTAGTGAGAGGGAGAGAGACAACCAGAGTATGATCCCTCTCTTATACTGTGTGGGGGCTAGAAAGAAACATAGTACAGGAACAACAAATGGACAAAGGAAACTGAGATGAAAATCAGGAAAATTGATCTTTGGTAGAATCTTGTAATTAGGATAGGGGTAAGGAATGTAAGTAGGGAAGGCAACACTAAGATGATAAGGAAAGGAAAAGTGTTTCCTATAGAGGGAGGTAGGGGTTGGGGAGGAACTGGGACATTGGTGACAGGAAAGAGACACTGGTGATGGAATTCATGCGGGAACATTATATATGTAAAGCCTAATCATAAATAATTCTGTAAAGTTGCAATTCATAGTGATGCAATGAAAAATTAAAATGAAATCAAAGTTATTGTGGGACAGAGATAGTAGCACTGGGTAAAATGCTTGCCTTGCATGGAACCACTCGGAATTCAAATTTGGTACCACATAAAATAATCCCTCGAGTACTACTAGAAGTGATCCCTGTATAGAGTCAGGAATAAGCCCTAATCACATATATTTCCTAAATAATAAAGAAATATGTAAATATAATAAGTAAATAAGTCAAGACTATTGCTCCTGATCTGATAATTATCACATTCCTAAAGATCCAAAGATATCTAAAGGTTATTATGCACTAATGGTTATATATTAATCAATGAACAGGAACGACAGGAAGCAAGGCCAATTAATTTTTGAAGTTTGAATAGCATTCAAACTCCTTATTAAAAGTCAATTATTTTATTATTGGTGAGAGGTTGCCCAGAGAGTGGTACTTCCCTATAAGAAGTTGTGGCAGTGAGAAAAAAAATGGTCAAGAAGGTATCTCTTTGTGTTCCAGAAGCAGTATGCCTGGATCTAATTTTCACTCTTTTGATGCAGTTTCTTTTTGTCTATGATGGAACTGGGAAAGTAAGAGATGATGGTAATCTCAAGGAAGCCCTAAAGTCTAAATGCTACTTTCTTTCTCTCGCAGATATTTTAATTCTTTTTTTAAATTGAATCACATGAGATGTGTAGTTACAGAGCTGTTCATTATTGAGTTTCAGTCATACAAAGTTCCAACAAGCATCTCTTCATCAATGTACACTCAGACCACACGTGTCACCAGTTTCCCTCTGACACCCATCCCCCCAGTCTGCCACTTTTTCCTCCTTTTTGCTCAGTATTTTGCAATACTGTTACTGAAAAGATATCTTTCTTACAGGTATTTCTCTAGGGACAAGTTGCTAGGTAATAATAGTTCCTGCCTTCACATAGCTGGCGAAGTAGCCTGCAGAGTTCACCTTAGCAGGATTGTTATTGTTAGGGAGAAGATTTGTTTTATTATAACATTTTCGTTGTCTTGATTTTGTTTGCACTGGATTAATTTCAAAATCTGAGTACTCTAATGTATGAGGAAAGTAGCCAGAAATTTCTCCCTCCTTTACTCTAGCACTCCTTACCTCCCTCCATTTTTCCCTCCTTCCCTCCCTCTCTTCTTCCCTCCCTCCTTTCTTCTTCCCTCCCTCCCTCCTTTTCCTTCTCTCCTTCCTTTGTCCCTTTTCTTCCTCCCTCCATTCCTTCCTTTCCTTTTCCTTCCTTCCTTTTTTCCCTTTTCTTCCTCCCGCCATCCCTTCCTTTACTTTTCCTTCCTCCCTTCCTTCCTTCTTTCCTTCCTCCCTTCCTCTTTCCCTTCCTTCTTCCCTTATTTTCTTTCTTTTATTCCTATATTCCCTTCCCCCACCCTCTGATTTCCGTCTCCTTTTCTCTCTGCATGCTACACCCTGCTCTTCATGAATACAACTAAATTCATGAAGTAATTATTCTCACATTCTTCATGAAATTTAATTTCATACAGATCTTTGTACTCAAAAGGTTGACAGAGATTCTAATTATTTAAGGAAATGAGAAAAATGTCTAGCATTTGTAAAAGTGCAATGATACTCATTATTAATAGCATTGTCGATCAGACAGAGTGGTTAGCTGTTTACTAATTTCATTTCTGTTTCTCTCACTGCACACAGTTAGACTATATCTCTATACTTCCTTTCTAGTGAGATATCTGGATTTGACTGAGCTCTAGAAAACAAAATATGGGGTTCTTAAATTGATATACACACTGGTTAGTAAAATATTTCCCCTCTAGATTCAAAAGCTTGTTGTACACAAACAGGGCTCTTGTGGGAGAAACACAATAAGAAGCATCTGGACTTTAAGATCATTATAAAGAAAAGATGTAAATTTCAGTAAGGTTACCTGCTTTGAGCTTTGCGTTGTCAATAAATAAATTTTATTTGGCTCTTAGATATATATTTAAATTACAGATAGAATAACATTGACTTACACAGTTATTTATAATTATCAAAATATAAAGACTAGTTCTCTGGGCTTCCTGAGTACCACTTGGGAACCCTCTTCTTCAACAAAAGAAAATCAATTAGTTTGTGTGTGTGCGTGTGTGTGCATGTGTAGGTATTTGCATGTACATGTATGTTATGTAAGATAAAAAGAGGAACACTGTAGATCTAGAAATTGACTTTCTGTAGTAGAATTGCATTTTAAAACATGGGTTTTAAGACATACAATGAAAATGTAGCAACAAAGCAGTAAACTAGTGAAGTAATTTATTGATGCAAATGGATATACACCCAATCAAGAGGGACATGGGATGGGGATAGCTTTCACAGCTGTGTTCAAGGATCTCAGGATACTTGAACCAGGCCTAATAGTAATATGTTTCAGCTGGAAATGCTGGAGGAATTACATCTATAGCCAGTTGTGTTCTGTAGTCATTTTAGATCAAAATCAGGACTAATGCATGTCAAGGCATGTACTCTATTCCTTTAAGCCTCTTCTCTGACCAACTGGTACATGAATACATAAGACATCGAGATGCTTCCTAAGACCTGCTCCATTCATTGTGTTTTTTTTTCTCACAGGATGGAACATTTGAGACCATCAACTTAAGTCATGTTTACTGTTTTCTAGGTCACTCTGGAATAGAGGCCTAGTGAGTTATAAGTTTTCACACTCTATCTCTTCCCCATCAATATACTGTTGCACTATTTGAGGTGATTTATGAAAAAAGAGGAGGCACAGAAATAGGAATGCTCATGTTCACAAAATTTCCACACACAGGAGAAACATTTGGTTGCTCAGTTAGAGCTAAAGTGACTGACAAGCATCTGTGACGTCCTGAAGAAAATGAATCCATCTAAGGATGAATTCATTCTATTTTCCTGTCCTTGTGGACTGGATTTTCTGACACAAGAGCAGAACTCATTGGTGAGTTCCAGTGAGTTTCCACATGGAATGGCTGGAAATGAATCAAAGGCTGAAAAGCAAAGAGGTTTTGCTTGCCTCTGGCTCTCAGGCCTAATATCCAGTTTCTGAATGCAACACCGATTGGCAGCATCGAATGGAGCTTGTCACTGTGGGCCAGCATTGTGGGAGATTATTCCACTACCAACCTGCTATGATCTGTATTAGAGCCATTACTGGGAATTTCAAAGAAAGAACCTGTTACCAGAGATGGATTGTTAAAATATTAGCCAATGAATAGAAGCCACATGAAGCAAGGCCAATTTCTTTGTGAAGTTTGAGCAACATTCAGAGCTAGTATTCCTCCTATTTGGGCTCATTCCAGAAGTACGAGAAGGACTTATGTGCTTGTAATACGTGCTGCATATTCATAATTCCTTTGGAAAATGTCTTTCTGATTTGTAGCTTTTAGATGTTGCCAGCTCTGTTCAGTGCCCCTTTGCCATTCAAAGGGCAATTGGTAATTTTCCTCAACCCACTGCAATGTGACGAGTTTAAAATAAAACACGTGGAAAAGCCATCAATATAGAAATAGGTCCACATTTTTTACACTGTTGATGAGAAAGAAAAAAGATAAAGAAAATATTTCATCCAGAATCACTAAAGGGTGAATTATAAATGTTGTGCCCAATGCTGGGTAGGTTTTCTCTGTATATTTTGGTATCCTCCTCTGTTTATTCAAGTGTGCTAAGAGTAGGTTCACCAATTGTTTTTAACTTGACCCTATGAGAGTGATCACAAGAGTGTGTGGTATTCAGTGATAGAGGAAAATACTACCAGGGTCAATTCCTGCCTAGAACTTCTGCCACTGGCATAATTTTTGAGCACCCATAAACCTTCACTGAACTAAGTGGGTTGGCAAGTGGATCAATAAAAAAAAAGTCTAATATTAGAACTGTTTCAGGGTTTTAAATTTAAAGTATGGATTATTTTTGTAACCAGAAATACACTGTAAAAATAACATTCTTATTTACATCAATTGGATGAGGGAAAAATAGCTTTGCTTTGCCATCCCAGTTTCCAAGAACTATTAACAACATTAGTATGATGGCATTTGAAATGCAGGGTAGGTCAAAGATCTTTCAAGTTCAAGGACTCAGACCCTTTGCCCTTAAAGAATTTCATCCTCCTCCTTTATATTCCCATTGAATTCATTAGTTTTGTGTCTTCATCGCTCAAGCCCTCTTTTTTCTTCAGCCCAAACACTTCTAATTTACCTTTATTTAGATAACGTATTTTTTTCTCATTAAGAATTTTCCCTTTGAATTAACTTTTTAGAAGAGTAAAGGGAAGTCAAAAATATCATCATGAAAATCATTGTAATTTTACCAACTGTTTCAAAGCAATTCGTGTGTCACAGGTAGGATAGTGCAATCAAACACAATTATCTGGTATACGACTTATTTTCTTTCTTTCTATGTCAGTGGCTGTTGTTTTTTTAGGCTTGTTAGTCTTTAGAAACACAGAAATTTGCTCATTTGTAATTCATGCTTCATTCTCCCATGGATTCAATCCAAGTGAGAGAAATACCTAGTAATGTCCACAATTTAACACACGATTGATATACTAGCAGGAGTGATTAGGGATCAGGTGCCAAATACAGAGAAACAGTAATGGCAAATTCAAATTTCTGCCTTGGCATTTTATTTTAGCCCCATCAACTGGACGTATTCTTTGAGCATCTATTATCCTCCGATGCATGAGGACATCTGCCTTCACAGGTCTTACAGGCGCAGACAGTAACAAAGGTGATATGGCAGCTGGCTTATTCTGGGTATGGGAACACTACCTAACCTAAAGTAATAAAATTTCTTATTAAAAGGGAAGATATCTTTAGCCAACCCTTCATTTCCCTCCTGAGACTGACAGGCAATTTCAACTGTTTATTTTTACTTAGTTTCAATGAATGACTCTATTTCATTCCAGTCTCACAATAATTTGGTGGTACACGCTGTTGCTGGCACGGAAGGGAAGTGGAAGTGAAGGGCATCATTACAGGCATTCCCGAACAATCTTGGTGAAATTAGATTCTTTGGAAACAAAATCAAGCCTTAGTTTCAAGAAGGGGGAATTGGACAAGAGGAGAGTAATGTGCAATTGCTTAAATTAGCCCTAGCTTTCAATGCATTAGACAAGGTCAGAAAAGCAAAGTTTAAATTATATTTCACTCATGTGTGCACTCTGTCCATAATAGTTAGTTAATGAGCATATTGATATTTTCACTCTGTCTGTTTAGTTTTAGAGAGCACATTTTCATTAAACTGTGCAATTGCGGGTGTACAAATATAGCATTTGTTGGTGAACTGTTTTGTTCTCTCGAACCATAAGTTGATTTGAATTTCAGTCACATAAATGCGAAATGAAGAATATGGCTTTTCCATTCCACCTTCCCATTTTGAATATTCAATGGAGTTTATTAAATCTCAAGCATGGGCTAATCTGAATTTTTCATTTTTTTTCAAATTTACATCCTTCCTCCCCACCCCACACTGACCTGTAGTCTAGACAGGCTTTCTACTTTTTTTCCCAAGGACACTTGGGATGTTGGTCATGGGAATGTTGAACTAGTAAACATCCATATATATATATATATGGATGTTTACTAGTTCAACATTCCCATGACCAATATCTATATATATTCCCATGACCCATATATATATATGGGAAATATATATTAAAATATCCCAAAAAACAAAAGATAAGGCCTCCCAATTCTTACCACAGGCTGTGTTCTTTACACTGACTGTATAGAAAGAGGAGGTACGGTAAATGCACCCCATATACAAATCAACCCAGGCCCTTTGCCTTGTCTGTATTGTGAATTGGGAGACAAAATATAAATAAAAATAAAATTTACATCCTGCTAATATAGAAATCTATTTTCTGATAGCTTGGCCTTCCATGACTTGGCCTTTACTACAGCAGGTCTCTGTTGAAATGTCAGGTCACCAGTGAAACCTTCCAGTCTGTCCCATTTAAAACATTTAGTAAATCCATACTCTTCTTTGCCTCTCACTTAAATTATTCTCTATAAGTCAGCAAAACTCCATATGATACATAAGGTTTCTCATTTTAATTATTTTTTAAGTTTTAACCTCTCCCAACAACCACTAAAGCTCTACGGGACATTGCATGGCTTATTCATACCTGTTCCTGGTATGCAATAGGGAAATTTGGTTTAGTTAGACAATCAATGTATGAGAAAAAAACAGATATGATAATACAAAAATATAAAATAAAATAAATAACCCCCCCCAAAAAAACAAAAAGGAACCCAACAAATACAGTCACATACATACACATGCTCCCCAAAACAAAGGCAAAGTAAAATTATGTTTATCAACTATCTGATTAAATTATCTCCAACTATCACTCATAAGAATCAAAGTAGAACATAAATAAAAGAAAAGAAAAAACACAAATATTCTTGAATCCTTTGTATTTAAAGAAAGACTTCAACCTTGATCTGAAACTTGATTTTTTTTTTAACTTTCACTGGTAATGATTTGTTTCTAATAGTGATAACAGCATGTTTCAACATCTGTCTTAAAGGCTGCATGGTGTGAAAGCAATTGTGACTAGACTAGGGGGACAAACTTGTATTCCCTTCTGTGAATGCTTTAATTACTTTTTGGATCTTCACAAATGAAACAACCAGCATCTCGTATCTGGCACCCAGGCATTTGTAAAGTCAAAAGAAAATACACAGAGATGTCCCTCTGATTCTGAGAAGTATCAGGCAGGCCAGGTCAGCCTGGAAAGGGGAATGTTGTTAGCATAGTTTCTGTCTCATTGAAGGATAAGTTCACATCAGTGTTCTGTAACATTGTCGAAGGTGAAAAAAATTGGTTATTGCATTCTCAATCACCTTTACCATTTCATTCTTTGTGACTGAATACATGCACAGAAAAAGGATTAGAATTTAGAAGTCTAAGAAACATAAATACAACAGAATACAAATATAAGATATGTTCTGGAGAGAGAAACTATTCTGGGCTTGTCTGCACTGATGTCAGTAGAGTGAATGCCTTTAATCCTTGACTCAATCAAAGGTGAAGAAAACTGAATCTTGCATGGTTGGAAACCAGCTTAGAGCTATAATTTTCCTTAAAGATAACTCTGAGTAACAAATGGTCTGCTGTTGATGGGAAAGCTAATCAGTAACATAATCAATTCATGTTTAATAAATTGTATAATTATATATGATACATTTAAATACAGTTTAAGAGAATAAAATCTACTTTTAAATAATAAGATATAAATATATAATATATAAATAATAAAAATTATGTATAGTGTTTGTGTGTTTCTTGATGTTGAAAGTTTATACCCTATGTTTCCCCCAAGATCCACGTATGTGGATTGGTTGTTCAAATCCATGTTGTTTGAAGATATGTTATCTAACATCATAATATCATAACAGTAGGTAGCTTCTCTAAACTATTTTTCAGAACTGTGTGATAATTTTTTCTCACATGCCTACCATATGCACATAAAAATATTCATTATTGAAAGATATGCTGCCAAGATTTGCTGACAATAAGTATCATGTAATTGCCAGTTATTACCTATCAGAAACATGGAAAGTGTTGGCTATGCATAATTTGAACTGTACACATACAAAACAGTCTCAAGAGGAGTTCCCAAAATTAATCCTCATCATAAAAAAGAAACTGTCAGTCAAATTAATGAGTGAATTCATATACTTTTGTATCATCAGTATATCAGTTCAATTACTATTTGAAAAAAAGTTTCTCATATTCTAGGAGCACTAAGTGGCACACAATTTTTTTGGTTTAATATTGAAAATTTAACTCTGGTACTGCTACATGTTGCAGATACTGGAAAAAAACAAGGAGTGTGGCACTGAACATACTTGAAATGCATTTTAAACAGTTAGTTGTGTCTAAAGAATGTGACTTTCCATGATTTTCAAAAAGATTTCCCTTTTATATTTAATGGGAGGAACTCACATACACGATAATACAAAAATAGATTCACAAACTAAATGGAAAAAAAACAAACAAAAAACAACAACACAGAAACCTAGAAAAGTGAACAAGGTTGCCTAATCTCTACAAAATAAATTTTGATATAATAGATTAGATTCTTAATCCATTTGTATTAGTGAAGATGCCTCAGGAAATAATGTTGGGGATTATCATTAATCTTTCAAATATCTAAAAATACAAAAATATGATTTGCCACATATATTTATATGCGAAATATATCTTTGTCAAGGAAAATGATTTTGAGCCCCATAAAACGTTGGAAACAAAGTACTTTTGGTCTTTTGACTGAGGTATAATTAGAATGAGAAGAACCAGATTGCATTTGCTCAATGTTCCTTTTTTTTTATTATTATTTTACCCTCTTTGTTTCCAACACTGGGCAACACACTGATTTTTAGTTTCTTCATTTCCTTAAGTAAGGACAAGGGCATCTGGAGGCATTCTGTTGCCCTCATTTGTTGCAACTGTGAGTGGGTTCCTTTGTGATCAAGGAGATTTAGGCTAGTGAATTTTATGCTTTTTTCTTAGTTATGTTCTCCCGCATTTTTTGGAGGGAACATACATTAAGCTTCTTCCTGTTCTGACTTGGTGCTCTTGGGTGTTGGAAGGACACGGCACATATGGACAAGAGGCGTCCCACTGAGCTCCCGGGAGCCAGGAGGACACAGAAGCAGCTGGACCGTTTACAGCCTAATTGGCAACGACGTAGACCACAGGAGGCCCAACGTTCACCAGGAGGAGATAAAGATGTAGGAGAGGACCCCTGAAGAGAAGCATCTAAAGCCTCTACCTTCTGCCTCTTCCGATAACAATTCCAACTGTGTATGTCAGGTTGTGGGTTGTTATGGTGACAGGAGAAGGAAGAACTTGAAAGGCAAAAAGAGAAAGCAAGTTGGATAAGATCTCATTTTTTTTAATTGTGTGTGAGATAGTTTTGCGATATTGGAATATTGAAAGTCAAAAGGAGAGAGTGTTGGGTTGCAGGATAAAGGATGAGCGTGGGTATTTTGACATATTAAAACATTCTGTTATTTCTCTCGTACACACAATAATGCAGAGTCTAAGATCACGAACATTGCACTGGAGTGGCTTGCTTCAAAGCTTCCACTACTTGCTAGCAGAGAGCCTGACCCAATTCCTGTATCTGTGACATGGGAAGAAGACTCCCAGCCATTTTAGAAGCATAGTTTGAGCATGAAATCAGTTAAGTGCAGAGAATTAATTACTGATTTTCTTCAAGTACAGATCCATAATCACCCAGCTGTGAGGATTATAAGTTCATATTTTCAGAGGAAGTGGTAGAATGTATATGAATAACATGAAGATTCTAGGGCCATGGCTTTGATTTCAGTTCCCATATAAAACTTTCTTAACTATGTAACGTTAAACAGATTCTATGACCAGTCCATGTTTAAACTTTCTCATCAATGAAAACAAAATCTTTCTAGTGGTCATTTCATAAGGAACTTCTAGAAAAAAAATGAAAATAAAAGTCAACTTCTGTCAGTGCCATGATTAGAGCTCAGCAGGTGTGAATGGTGATTGTTGTTTACAGAAGTGATGACTCATGAAGAAAGTGATTCTGGGCAGGGGTGTGGGATGGAAGCACCAGAAAAAACACTGTGATATACAATGTTTCATGATATTGAGTCCTATTTTTCTCCTAGAATGAGTGTTCACAGATAGAAGAAGTGAAACCCATGAATTTTTCCCTAGCCCTCAACTGCTACTATAAATCAAGGCTGTATTTATACAAAGAAGGTCCTACCACTCTATCCTGTGCCATGATGCATATTATGATTATTATTGCTAGGATTGTAATTTAAAACACCTTACAACCAGTGTTTATAAGGGGAGAAGGGAAGAGCAAGTGTGTTTATGTGTGTGTGTTTGAGAGAGACAGAGAGACAGAGGCAGAGATAGAGACAGAGTGACAGAAAGATAGAGAAAAGAAAACTGTCTGCTATAGAGATAGACAGGGGGGAGGCCAATGGGAGGATGGGTAGCAAACTGGAGACATTGGTTGGTGGCAGAAAATGTATACTGGTGAATAAATAAGTGTTGGAAATTGTGTAACTGAAATTTAACCATGAACAACTTTGTAGCTATACCTAATGCGATTAAAATAAAAGAATTAAAATGATCCTTTAAGTACCTTACAACATACTGGTCAGTATTATCTTTACCCCATATTTATCTAATATTTTTTTAAAAATCAGGGGGCTAGATTGATTAGTAGAATGTTGGACATATGTCTTGTATATAGCCAATGCAGCTTCAATCTCTGACACCTTATATGTGCGTCAGGAGTGATCACTTGAGTGCAGAGCCAAGAGTAAGCCTTGAGCACTATTTTGTATGTCCTCCAAAAATGTGTTAACATTTATGTTTTTGATGTATACAGTTACAGCACTGTACTACCACCAAAGTACCTCCACCACTACTCCTATGTCCCTACGGGATTCATCACTTATAGTTTTCCAACCCACCCTGCTCTAACTCTCCCCTGCCTGGTAATCTCAGATTTGTCATCCAAGACCAATGTCTGTCACCTTTCATTACTTTCTATTTCCTTGTTTTTTTTTTTTATTTTTTTTTTGGTTTTTGGGCCACACCCGTTGACGCTCAGGGGTTACTCCTGGCTATGCGCTCAGAAGTCGCTCCTGGCAGGCACAGGGGACCATATGGGAACCGGGGGATCGAACTATAAGGTCCGTCCTAGGCTAGCACAGGCAAGGCAGCAGGCACCTTACCTCCTGCTCCACCTCCCGGTTCCCTTGTTTTATTTCTCTGTACTATATAGTTGAGAGAAATCATCTGCTACCTGTTCTTCTCTTCTGACTTACTACATTTCACATGATAACCTCCACTTTCCTCCAATCAGACTAAAAATTCATTATATATTGTAAAACACCAGAAAGAGCACAAGCATACACATTCTTTTCTGGCCAGATCCCAAAGTAAATCTTGAGAAACAGTCAGCATTTTCAGGGACCAACAGTTTCATGCAATTGATTTCCTTTGGTGATTCAGACACAGGCCAAACTGCACTGCATCACCCTCCAATACTTGAAAATCTCATGGAGACAAGATGCTAGAATTTTAGTCTAATTCTTTTAGATCTTTAGAGCAGTCTCTGTTGGCCTTTGCTATATAAACTCTGGCCTTAATATTGGCCCCAGGGTCTCTTTGACTTTGCCCCATCCCAGCTTGGAGGATTTCTCTCCACTGGAGAAATGAATAATTCAGAATTAGAAACTCTACCACATGAATCCCTCCACTCCTGACTCCCAATATGGTCATATCCTCATTATGAGAAAAGCCATTGCAAAAGGCAAACAGCTTTTTCATAATTGTTATTTAATGGATATTGCTTGCTCCTGGGATTCCTTTTTCAGTATCTATTTGTAATTCAAAGGTCAGCATAATACCACTGGCATACATAAGTATTCTGAGAGAGAGATTTGTTTTTCCTGATTGAAATTCAGATACAATGGCACGGTAGATTAGTCTAAGAGCCTCTTATGGGATGTGGGTCACAGATAGGATGAATTTGACCTCCTTTAATTCTGGGTCTTCACTGGTCACTCAGAAATCTGAACTACAAATGTTGAATATGACCAGGAGCATTTGTTCACGAGCTTGGCAGATAGGGGAAATTACCAAGCAGAAAGACTTCATGTTCTGCCATGACCATTCTCTATCCTCTTAACTGGCCTTAATATCACCTAAATGGATATCTCCTTAAGGTAATTTAAGTGGGAAAAAGCAGCCCTAGAGAGTAATTTAGGCCTCATGTATGTACATATTTGTAAGATTTATATGGCAAGGCGCACTTAAATTAGTAATGGCAGTCTCCTTTCAAGATATTATGCATTGAAATGTTATTCAGCAAGAAAGCTATTTTCCAAGTAGGCATGGGTGATGATTATTTATTAGCTTAAAATGCATCCCTCCTTCCCATCTCACCAAACACCACTTCCATATAGAATGAGCTTGAGGCTCTCACACACAGCACTTTATGCATAAAACCTGACTGCTTAGAACCACTTGTGATTGGAGCTATGGGGAAGAAATACTCATAAATAGTTGTCTATATTTATGGAATATACTTTTATCCTCAAAGAATAGAGTGAAATAAAAAAGTATAAAATCTAAGATTACCAGTTCAGTGTTTGTGTCCATGTGTGTGTGTGTGTGTGTGTCCGTGTGTGTGTGTGTGTGTGTGTGTGTGTGAGTGCCAGTGTATGAGCTTTCTTTGATTTTTAATTTTATAGCATGGTATTTGGAGTTCACCTGAGGTTACTGCCAATAAAATGGCATCCAACCCTGGAACAATGTATAGGTTGCCAATACCATGGTAGTTGGTCATGGACCATACATCCTCAAAATTTAAATGACAATATAAAAGTTTATTCTATAAACCATAGATAAGTGAGATCATCTTGTGTTTGTCTTCTGGTTTACTTCACTCAACATAATATCTTCCAGTTCCAAGCAGGCTGCAGAAAATTGCATGATATCATCATTCCTTACAACTTCACAGAATTCCATTGTGTACATGTATCACATTTTATTGTCCATTCATCTGTGATTAGACACATAGGTTGATTCTATTTCATAGCTACTGTACTAAGTGAAGAAATGAATAATGGTGTGCATGTGTTCATTTGCATTAGTTTTTAAGTCCTGGGGGCAGATAACTAAAAGTGTAAATGCTGGATCATATGTCTGTTCAATTATAACTTTACTAAGAACTCTCCATACCATTGTACAGGGGTTGAACCAGCAGTGGATGAGGGGTTAGGTTAATTTCTTAAGTGACCCCCATACTAATGCAATGATAACCGTGGAACAGTCTCTCACTCTTTCTTTTTTTTTTTTTGTTTGTTTTTGGGTCACACCCAGCAGTGCTCGGGGGTTACTCCTGGCTCCATGCTCAGAAATTGCTCCCGGCAGGCACGGGGGACCATATGGGGCACTGGGATTCGAACCAATGACCTTTTGCATGAAAGGCAAACACCTTACCTCCATGCTATCTCCCAGGCCCCATAGTCTCTCACTGTTAACAAATGATCACCCCATAAAGGAGTCAACTGCTTATCTTTATCAAAACAGAAGTTTGCACACTAGCCTAGGATGAATCAAAATGAGAAGCTAGATAGTTTTAGACATTTATATATTTATTTAAGCATCATGATTAGAACATGTTTGTAGTTGGGTTTTAGACATAAAAAAAGTACATATCCCTTCACCAGTGCAACCTTCCCACCACCAATGATCCCCATCACTCTCCTCTCCACACCCTGCCTGTCTTTGAGACAGGCATTCTATTTTTCACTCACTACCATTGTCAAGATACCTGTTGGTATAGTTATTTCTCTAACTGCACTCACCAATATTTGAGGTATGCTTCATATCATGGGCTGATCCTTCCACTTCATCTCTATTGTCTCAGGGTATTATTACCATACTATCTTTTATTTTTTCTTAAATTCCACAGATAAGTGAGAATATTCTGTGTCTATTTCCCTCTAATTCATTTCCCTTAGCATAATAGTTCCCATGGGCATCCATGTATAGGAAAATTTCGTGACTTCATTTTTTCTGACAGCTGCATAGTATTTCATCGTATATATGTATCATAGTTTTTTAAAGCCTCTTTTTTAATAATATATTTTTATTTCAATCATATTGGCTTACATATTGTTGACAATTATATTTTAGGTACAAATTAACATAAAATCAGGGGAACTCCCGTCATCAAATTGTCCTCTCTCCACCTCCGTTCCCGTCCTACTTTCCATATCCTCTTCCCTAACCCCCGGGGTTGCTAAAGCAAGTGGTCCTTTTTGTGTCTAACTTGCTACTTAGTGGTCTTACACTTGTTTGGTCTTGGTTACCCCTTTTTCCCCCCTAATTGGGAGGCGGGAATAGTTAGTTCAAGTTATGTGGTTTTGTTTGAAAAAGAGAAAATTAATAACCTGGAGAGAGAGGGAAAAACAGAAGAAAAAAAGATAAATAATAAATAAATAAATAAATAAAGGAATTAAATACTCCATGTATGGGTGGCTTTCATCCTTGGTTTGAGAAACAAATAAAATATCCAGTGAGCATTCAAAAAAAAAATAGAAGTACCGTATAAAGGCCATGGTTTTGAGATAGAAATGTGGCAGTACACATAAGAAATGAAAAGAAGAAAATAAATAATTAATAAATTGATACATCCACTTCAATAGCCAAACCACAATAATGAGATCAACAAAAGATGGTGATTTACAGATGACTGGTTGACAGAACCATGACCAGACTTTATGTATATATACTGTGACCAATAAAAAGCCCTAGTCTAGGGCATGAGCTACGACCTACATAACAACTATGATCCCCTAGTTCCAGAGGTCTGTCTGAGACTATTGCAACAGAAAGGGATTCCTGGAAACATAACAAAAGACGCTATCCCAGGCCCCTCCCTAGGACCAGCGCAAAGACCAGGTCTGCCAATCACAGAAGACGTAAAACAACACTAAGGGAACAGAACTTCTAGAACCACACAGAAAAACATAAGCAGAAGTCTTGGCTCATGTAGATGCCAAGACTTCCAGATGCAGAGGTCTGATTTTATCACCCAGGATACAGCAGAAATCTCCCACACAAAACCACCAAGGGAAGAGTAAATGAACCTGAAAGGAGTCTATAGTGAATCCCATGATAATATATGGCAAGGGTGGAGAAACCCTGTATCTTTTAGGCAAATCCTTTGGGAATGACCCCAACATTTACTGTGCATCTGCAGGAGGGGAAAAAAAAAACAAGCACAAAACAATCTTTTTTATTATTATCATTTACATATCTATCTTTTTTAAAGCCTCTTATATGTTTTAGGGCATCTGGGTTGTTTTCAGATTTGGGCTATTGTAAATAGAGCAGCCATGAAGTTGGCATGCTACTTAAGAATTACTGGAGTCCCAGAGACCAGGAAGTTTTAAACATTTAGATATGGAAAACTGAAATAGGATATTATTTAAAGAAAAAAAGGTTGTCTTTTCTGGAACTTTTCTTAAAATTAATGCAGCAACTGGTTGATATAGAAGTGTTCACCAGCTAACAGAATTTGTGTAGTTTTCAACCAGCTTCCCAGGGGAAAGGGAAGATCATTGGCTATTTATTTATTTATTTATTTATTTATTTATTTATTTATTTATTTTTTTTGGGGGGGTCTCACCCGGCAGTGCTCAGGGGTTACTCCTGGCTCTATGCTCAGAAATTGCTCCTGGCAGGCATGGGGGACCATATGGGGCATCGGGATTCGAACCGATGACCTTTTTGCCTGAAAGGTAAACGCCTTACCTCCATGCTATCTCCCGGGCCCCGATTATTGGCTATTTAGCAGAAGTGACTCTTGAGCCAGATGTGTAGATTCACCTCAATATGGGAACCACATCTTGTGGCTGAGTGAAGGTTGGAGGAAAATCACTGAAGGCAGCAAGGAGCCTTCTAGTGTGTGAATAGGCTTGCTGGACAATTCTGTACTCTGAGGGATGTTAATTAAATGAAAGGTTTGTGAGTTTGCAGTAGGAGATAATCATGGTAGGGGAGCCTATCAAATTATTATGATATGGCAAGTACTGAGCCTAGGAATTGGCATGAATGACACCATTTATTCTGAGGCAATGTCAATAGTCATCCTAATTTTACAAATGCCAAATGAAGGCACAGAGAGTTCGAGCACCACTCTACAGCCCCCAACCACTTAGGATTTAAATATTAGAAAGATGATAATCATCATTTAAAGACCTACAGCCTTTGGAACCATCCACTCAGCCATTTACCAGGAAAATTCTGATAAAAAATACTGTAAAAATGGCTCTCAATGAAAATTTACAAAACCAAGGTTCTCTTGTCTATCAGGGTGTATGCTGAAAGAAACATTTGACACTCTTCTAAATGCTTCTGTTGTGTTAACTTGGTTCTCATAACAATTTCTTTTTCCATTTTATTTATAATTATTAAATTACTTTATTTTGTAACACTGGGTTTATTCCTGACTTGCTCCTGGAGATATTTAGGAAACCATATGGGATGCCGGGAATCAAACCTGGACTGGCTACATGTAAGGCAAGTGCAACCCTACCTGCTGTACTATCACTCCAGTCCATACTTAATTACCCTATTAGGTATAATTTTATTTTCCATTTTACAAACAAGGAAAATGAGTCAGAAGTGCTTTGCCTCTACATTGTTTTTGTGTATTAATTTGTTTTACTATTTTTTTAAATGCATCACTGTGAGGTACACTATTACAAAGTTTTTGATGATTGAGTTTCCAACACCCACCCTTTACCTTGCCCCACCTCCCCTTGCTAGATAGCCCATGGCGAGATAGAAATGTAAGTATATCCTATTTTATTACCCCCTTTCTGAGGACAATTTAGAAAAAAAATACTGATATATGTACCAGTGCTTTATGTTGTTGTAGAGGGCTCTTTCTTCATATCAATTCATCCAAGTAATTTAAATAATAATGGAAATATATATGAAAAGTCGAAGACTAGTGGTAGTATCAAATAACTTCTTTCTATAAATGCTAATGGAAGTAACATTTGAGGGTTTGTGAGCCATATGGTCTGTATTTCAACTACTAAACCATGCTGAAGCAGCAACTGACAATATAGAATAAGTGGACCTTTTCTGAGATTCAATAAAACTTAAAATATAGAAATTGGTGACATACTGAATTTGGCCCAAGGGTACAGTTTCCTGATCCCTAAATTTTCAGTTTTAAGAATAATGCAGTTTTATGACCAAGGAAGGGAATGCTGCATGATCTTAATATATTTAATTTTATTTTTTTAAAGTGTGTGTGTGTGTGTTAAGGTGAAACAATGGATATTCAAGATAAGCATTACCAGGATTTCCCATTTCTTATAGCAAGTCATGTACCAATTCTTCATTGCTTAGCCAGGAATAACCCCAGGTGTTACTCCAAACATAAATTAATTAAATAATTAAAATTAGACAAGTTGTGGCCAATGGAGAGTATCCAGATATGGAAAAACACATATTCCAGAAAATATTTTGGCGGGGAGGGTTTGGCCACACCCAGTGACGCTCAGGGGTTCCTCCTGGCTATGGTTTCAGAAATCGTTCCTGGCTTGGGGGACCATATGGGACCTTGGGGGATAGAACTGCAGTCCATCCTAGGTCAGCTGCATGCAAGACAAATGCCATACCACTGCATCACTGCTCGGGCCCCTTCAGAAAATATTTTCAAAAGACTTGCCTCTTTGTTTCAGACTGGAATTTGAGGTGCTTTGAACCAGAAGCTCGCTCACATTTTGGGTAAAATGGCACAGGACAGGGCAGATAGGAAACACATAAATTCTAATAATGTGGTCCAAATTTCTAGAGCCTCACTTAAGTTACAAGAAGGAGATGCATGTTTCTATCTTTATTAACTTGTAATTAGTTGGGCTTTTGATCACAATGCAAGATAAACTAATTTAATAATGGAATAATTATATTTCTTAATTATATAAAGAAGATGCTCTTGAGGCCTGAGAGATAGTACAGAGTTATCCTCACATATACCCACAACTTAGTACTTGTCCAATCTGGAACCAATCTCTGGCACTATGTACGTTTTCTAAGCACTGCCAGAAGTGATCTCTGAGGACAGATATAGGAGTAAATAAACCCCGATATGTGTAACCTGATTTGTCCCACCACCCAAAAATTGGAAAAATGACAGAAATACAACTTGATGTGACATTAGACACAATAACAGAGCTTAAAGTCCTAACATCTCAAATGCCTACCTCTGCCAGTTACTGTGTGATTCTGGGCAAGTTACTTGAAAAACACTGCCAGTTTTTTTCATGTCCAAAATAAATTTCACTACAATGAATTCTCAGGAATGTGGTAAAGCTAAAAATGAAATAAAATATGTGAAACTGATAAAACGATAATATTTACTTTGTATTTGGAAAATTATTATTATGATTCTTTTTTATTGGGGGGGGGGTTGGGGCTACACCCAGTGATCAGCTCAGAGGTTACTCCTGACTGTGCTCAGTAATTGCTCCTGGCTTGGAGGACCATTTGGGACCCTGGGGGATTGAATTGTGGTCCATAGTAGGTCCGTATGTAAGGCAAATACCATGCTGCTACACCACCGCTCCAGCCCCAATTATTATTCTTTTAGTATATTTACATTCTATATGAAATACAATACCATTTGAGTATCTGAATTACCAAGGATATATACACATGCATAGAATAACTCAGATAATAATATTGAATACATATAGTAGTAGTTCCTTAACATTAAAAATAAATTGATGGTATTTTGTTTTGTTCTGTTCTGGGCCACATAGGGTTTACTCTGTGTTCAAGACTCTCCTGTCGGCCTTAGAGAAACATATGAGAAGTTGTGATTGAACCTGTGTTGGCTGCATGCAAAGTAAATGCCCTACTTGCTGTACTATCATGCTGGCTCCTTAAGGGTATATTTTAAATTTATAATTGTATATTCATGTACCAGCTATATAATAAGCATATAAATTTGAAACTGGAATAAGACAAATGTGCATAAAAGTCAAAAAAGAATAGAATACAGACTACTAATTTTTAAAGTATTATAACAGCAAAAAACATGAGGCCCATGTTTTTGAAATTGGCTACAGTCAACTGTAAAATCCTTCAGTTGTGAATAAAATTGTTTTTTATTACTTAGAATTGCAAGAAAGGAAGTAGGCAAAAATGCTGGAGAACTTGACAAAGGGCTGTGCTTCCAAGCAAGAATGATTTTAATATAGTCTACCTATGCATTAGAATTCATCATTTCTTGAACGAACCATGCGTCTCTCTTGCTAGTGACCTAAGTTGTTCTTTCTAACCCATGTGTCACTCCCTGCTTGATAGACTCACACTCACTTTTTAGATTTACACATCTTCTTGCTAAACCCCTTTCCAGATCTTCATGATAGAATGCAGTGCTTGTTTTCCACACTCTATAAACATGCTGACCATCACATTTCATAATTATTTATTTAAGGTTTTAGGCCACACCTGGACATGCAAAGGGGCTCTGTGTAGGGTGAACATTTGGTGCTGGGGATTTAAACCTCAACCTTCTACATGCAAAAGTGTACTCTTTGCCCATGGAGGGCTCACAGATCCTCATGACTTATTAAAGTGCTTTTATTCTGAAGTGGGAAGGTACCACTAAGGCATCTTCCATTTATCATTCATTCACACAAGCAGTGCTCAGCAGACCAGGGGATGCCACCATCATTCTCAGTTATCTGGTTATGTGGGTAAATGAAATATCCATTGCTGATAAGGCTTTGAGATGATGCAGTGTTGATCAATGATTTCCATCTGGGTTACCCTAGTGCAAGGATACCCCTGGCAATGTGGGCCATCCATTTGCAAGAATCAAACCAGAATCCACTGCACACTAGGCAGACTAGTGCCTTAACCCTTGTTTTACATCTAGCACCAAGCCATGTATTTTAGTCCTCTTAGTATCTTTTGGGGCTTTCAAACATTTTCTCTGTGTCCTTCATATATCCAGCACCATTTATAGCAGGGGTTGTTTTAATTTACAGATATATTAGTACTCTCTCCTCATGATTCTTTACTTCACTAAAGGAAATAGCAAGGACAATGGCAGATAAGAAGTTAAATATATACAATGCCAGATGGTGATGAGGACAGAAGGCAGGACTAATTAGCAAAAGAAAAACTGCCTTTCAGGTGGAAGAATCAAAAGGGAATCTCTGATCAGCTAGCACTTATCCCTTGTACAGATAACTCATACTGAATCAGTACTGAGAAGAGCACATTTTATGGATGGGCAGAAATAAATGAGAAGAAAAGCAAGTCGGTCAATGATCTAAGAAAATTTGAATATGTAAAATTATAAAAAAAAAGTGGGGGGCTGGCAAGATGGTGTATAGGTAAGATGCATCTGGGCCAGCCACACATACACTTCCTCTATCCTTTATTCCCATCTCCCTCAGGACTGTTCCCTAAACACAGAGCCAGGAATAAGCCCTCAGCCCTACTATATGTTGTGTCCCCAAATACCAACAAATACCAACAAAACCAAAAATGGAAGAGAAGGCCTTTATAGCTTATGATAAGGATGTGGCCTTTATTTTTGAGTTTAGTGGGAAGGCAGAGAGGGTGTGAGAAGGCAAGTGATTATCAATCTACTTAATTTGATCACGCTGACATCTCTATGGAGACTAGTATCAAAAGAGGGTAAAGTTAGCTGTACAGGGTCAGCGAGGTTTCAAACACTTGAATAAGGATCAATGATTATCTTGGGTGGTGATGTAGAAATAGCCATTGACTTGTTGGATTACAATTGCATGAATTTCAGGGGGTTGGCAGTTAGCTTCATACATTCATATATGTATTGCTGTCACTACATGCATCAGCCAAGGTTGAGTGCCTTTCCACTACTAAAACAACACCTGTTCTCTTTCCTCCTGCCCCAACTCCTTTCTTTCTACTCACCACCTTATTTTCATCAAATCAAAGAGTTACTTTTGTTTTCATTTCCTTTGATCATCTGTATTTCACATATGAGTTAAACCTGATACTGATAGTTTCTGAAGCCAAATTAAAATTATGACCCTCAATCTAGGGACACATAGTAGAAGAATATGGGGAGCAAGTATTCCTGAAATAAATTACTCAAAATCACAACCAGAAGGGTCAGAGCAATAGCATAGCTGAAGGGCATTTGCCTTTCATGAAACAGACCCAGGACTGACTGTTTCGATTCCCGGCATCCTATATGATCCCCTAAACTTACTAGGGGCGATTTCTGAGTGCAGAACCAGGAGTAAACTGAGAGCCACTAGGTGTGCCCCCTCCTAAAAAACTCACAACCAGAGAGTGTTATCATGAAAATGATTACCGTATTTGCCAATGTATAAGAAAACTGATCATATAAGACGACACCCTAATTTTACAGTTAAAACATAGGTTTAGGCCTATATTCGCTGTATAAGACAGAACGTTCCTGTGCTGCAACTGTATGTACGATGGTGAGCCAATCATAACAAGCAAAGGTT
>PVKC010001643.1:9434-25512 GCA_004027635.1 Crocidura indochinensis | reverse complement strand
CTTACTAGGGGCGATTTCTGAGTGCAGAACCAGGAGTAAACTGAGAGCCACTAGGTGTGCCCCCTCCAAAAAAACTCACAACCAGAGAGTGTTATCATGAAAATGATTACCGTATTTGCCAATGTATAAGACAACTGATCATATAAGACGACACCCTAATTTTACAGTTAAAACATAGGTTTAGGCCTATATTCGCTGTATAAGACAGAACGTTCCTGTGCTGCAACTGTACGTACGATGGTGAGCCAATCATAACAAGCAAAGGTTCAAAGGGTATACTGGAATAGACTTCCTCTCTGACTCTGGCCCATTGAGCAGGCTTTTGACAGTGTAGATTCCGGTACAGAACATTGTCTAATTTGCATGCATCAAAAGCCTGCTTGGATTGGCCGAGTTAGAGAGGCAGTCTGAGCAGCCTTCAGTGATTGGTGCAGGATCTAGGTGGAAAATTCCTGCCAAATACGGTATTAAAAAATGAGTTTGAGTTATTAAATGTAGACTCATCATGCAACCAAAAAACTTCTTTGTTGTTTTAGGATTGTTGTTAAAAAAATAGCAGGCTTTTTAGATAAACTCCAATATTTTTAGTTCAAGAACAAACATTTAATACACATATCTTAGATTGATAAAAACAAACAAAATGTCTACAAACTGATGCTGATATCTGTGGTTTGGAGAGAAAAATATTTGGTGTACTTGCATAATTTTAGATGTTATATCTTTTGACATCTAGGATTCGATTTGTTAATATTATTTTAAAAGGTGACAAATGATCATATATTAACTTTCTGTTTAAAAAAGGATAATGCAGCTTAGTTTAATTGAGATGGCTATTTTACTAGTGGGATTTTACTAGTGTGAATCATTTTGTGAGATCACAGAAGAGAAAAGTATGATAACTGTAAAAATGATCAAAACCTCAAATTATCCTTGTGAAACAGAAATAGGCCTAAAGAGAAATGTGTATGGGTTTTTTAAATGACTTCTAATAGCATCATTGATATAATTTTTTCTATAAAAAATACACAATCATATCCTGGATCATGCCTATTTATATTTGAAACCAGAATTGTTCTGAAACTTCTGATTTGAATGCTAATTGAGGGAGAGATGTGCTTCAGCTCCACTTAGATAGGCAGGATCTTGTTTAATATAAATTTAATTCCCTTAGAACAATCTTGACAAGTAGCTTGCAGTCTCCTGCCTGCCTTTACAATCATGTCTCTCCAAGGGAAGGTAGTGGCCCCAATTGAGTGGTGTGAAACTGTTGGACTTCCTTCTCACCTTCTGCACACTTTCTTCTCTTTCCTTACAGTAAGTAAGACTACATAAAATTCTAGACATTGATCACTGCAGGAGACTAAGAAGTCTAGAGGAATTTGTTTAAGTTTGTGAGCCACTCAAATACCATTACCATCCACACCTACCTATTTGGTACTTGAAATAAATATCTGATAGACTTACATCAAGGTGAGTATGGTAGTCAGTTTTTTGTGTCCACTTGGCCAGGCCATAGTGCTCTAATGTATGTTCAAACATCAGACTGATGTTTTGGGGAAAAATGAAAGACACTGTTCCCTATCACTTTATACCTTTGGGACAGGAAACTAGAGTGCTTTGGGAGCTGTCATAACCTCAGATAACTCCCAGGAAGAAAGTGGGAGTATGAAAGAGAGACCTTGTCCTTATGTTTATACCCACTACAGCCTCTTCCTTCCCCACATCCTTCTCAAGTATCTGCTCAGAAGCTCTTTGTTCTTCCCTTACTCTACAATCTCTCTAACAACACCTATGCCTATACTATATATGCCTATCTATATATGCTTATATCAATATATGCTTTTCTATATTTACATTTATATATATATCTATATTTATATCTTATTGCCTATATATAATCCATCTTTTTTGACAAAACATTATCAAGGTACTCAAATATGATACCAGAACCAGAACACAACTTTTTTTTTCTAAATAGGTTCAGCTTACTCAGTTGGTTCTGCTCATCTAAGCAATCTTACTTGCTGCTTCCCTAAATAAAACAGCATTAAATTCCTGTCTCTAACCACTTGGCTTGCAAGTCCTTTCTTTGGAATTGTCACTCATGATGTTCAAGCTCTCCCAGTTCTGAATGTGCAGCATTGTAGATGTTTCTCTGAGAGTGGGGATGAGATTCTAATTTGAATTGCTTTCCTTCAGAGCAGGCTAACTTCCATAATTTGGGTGGAGTTTAGTCCATGAATAGAACAAACTACTGACCTCCTCCATGCAAGAGGGAATTTTGCAGCAGAAGACTTTCATACTTGAACTGGAACAGTCAGTCTTCGAGCCTGAGGAAATTGAACTTGAATTGTGGCATCAGTCTGCAGGTTTATATTTCAGATTTTTGGATTGGCTAGTCCTTATACTCACAGGTTGTTTGTTTATTTTTCTTTAAAATAATGCATCCCATGCCTGAGAGAATACACAGGGCTAAGGTGCTTGCTTTGCATGTGGTAAATCCAGTTTAGATCTGCAGAACTATATATAGTTCCCTGAAGACTTCCAGGAGTAATACCTGATCAAAGAACCAGGATTTAATTTTGAGCACAGCCATGTATGGCCCAACTCCACCTTCAGTAAATAAGAATGCAGGGGCCCGGGAGATAGCATGGAGGTAAGGCGTTTGCCTTTCATGCAAAAGGTCATCGGTTCGAATCCCGGTGCCCCATATGGTCTCCCGTGCCTGCCAGGAGCAATTTCTGAGCATGGAGCCAGGAGTAACCCCTGAGCACTGTCGGGTGTGACCCAAAAAAAAAACCAAAAAAAAAAAAAAAAGAATGCAGACTATATAAAATGACTATAATAAAAAGTGGTTTACATGCATACATATTTTATATGTATAAATTATATAAAATTTTTTATCTTTATACATAGAAATGTTTAAATTATACTTATAGCATATATACTATCAGTTCTATTTGCCTTATAGAACTGTGGCTAATATAGTGTGGTAGAGACACAAGAATAATTATTCCTTAAATCTCAAAAGAAATTACATTCAAATATTAATGGAAGAATGCATTTCTTATAAATCTGAATAATAATGTCTGAACTCTTCTGCATGGCACTAACAGATTTAAAATTATATCCCGAAGGAAAATTGTGCGTCTATTTAAATGATAAATTAGGTGGACTTTGTTAAAAACCATGTGTTTGTACTAAAGTGATTCAGATAGCTCATAAGACTAAAGAATTATCCCTCTAGGAACTGGAAAGAGAGAGAAGAGTCAGGTACTTTCCATATAGCTGATTTGGAGTCAATCCCTGGCACCACATGTAGTCCTTTGAACCCAGCTGAGAGTCAGAAGAAAGCTCTAAGATTGTCAGATGTGGCCCAAAATGGAAAGGATGCAAGGGCAGGGCAGGGCAAGGGAGGAGAGGAGAGGAAAGAGTAGGACAAGGGAGGGAAGGGAAGGGGGAAGTGAAGAGAAAGGAAGGGAAGGGAAGGGAAAACAAGGAAAGGGAAGGGGAGAATTACATAAAAGTTTATAAATCTCTGGATTGTTCAATTTTAATAGAAGTTTTTTTCAATAGGAAGTTTTATTTGTTTATTTATATTATTTTTATTATTATTATTATTTGTTTTTTTGGGTCACACCTGGCAGCGCTCAGAGGTTACTCCTGGTTTCGTGCTCAGAAATCGCCCCTGGCAGGCACAGGGGACCATATGGGATGCCGGGATTCGAACCACCACCTTTCTGCATGAAAGGCAAATGCCTTATCTCCATGCTATCTCTCCGGCCCCTTATTTTTAATTTTGAGCCACACCCAGTAATGCTCAGCGGTTACTCCTGGCTATGTGCTCAGAAATCACTCTTGGCTTGGGGGTCCGTATGGGACACTAGGTATCAAACCACGGTCAGTCCTGGGTCAACCGCGTACAAGGCAAACACACTATAGTTTCGCCATCGCTCCGGCCCTATAGAAGAAGTTTAGCTTGTTTGTTTCGTTTTGAGCCACACACCTCAGTGTCCAGGGATTACACCTGGATCAGAGCTCAGAAATTACTAAATTATTCTTGGCTGGCTCAGAAGACCATATGGGATCCTGGGAACTGAACCCAAGTCTGCCTATCTGTTGTGCTATCCCTCCCGCCCAAAGTCTGGATATTTTTAACCTATTTAATATAATCAGAAAAGTCTTGACAGTAAAAAAAAATAAAGTGAGAATTAATATAAAGGTAAATGTTCAAATTTGCCATTGATCCTATCTTTTAATATTTTATATATTTTTAAATTGAAGTCACATATTTTAAAGACATGGGATATACTTTTGAAATCAAGCTCTAGTTAAAACTTTTTATTTTTGTAACTTTAAAGAATTTTCACATTCAAGAGAAAGAGAATTTTCTCAAGTAAGGAAGTAGAAGGCTTACTAATAAAAATATACATATAATATATACATATAATACTTCATAGTACCTACAGCATAATAAGTCCACAAAGAGTGATAGTGACTTGCCAAGGCCTGCACAATCAAGGTGACTGATATTCATGAAATTATTCTGAGGGATTCTCAAAATCTCATATTTGATATAATTTTCCCAATCTCTAAGGTCAAATGTTTCCAATCCTTGGGTTTCTCTTAATCCTATTATAATTTAATTAGCATGTGTCATAAATGTCATAAATGATTAATATCTTAAGTCATCTTACAAGGACTTTTATGGATAGAATTACTGACCAAAAGAATCTATAAAGTGCCTGCTGAGAAAGAAAGTAAAATCGTTCTATTTTTGTTATCCATTGTTTATCTAATAAATAACCCTAAACTTAGTCTTTTTGATCAAAACCTATTTAATTTGTTGACTAATTTGTGCCAGGCTCAGTTGAATGATTGCTCTGCTAAACTTTCAATGGTTACAAGTGACCTGGGTTTGGCACTCGAGTCCTTGGGGGCTTCCATCATTTGAGATGTTGAGAAGATTAAGTATGATGTAGTCTTAGAGTCTTGCCTACCTCCCACATGAGCACAGCATTTCGCCCTCAGGAAGAGGATATGGATTTTTACAGGTCAACTTGCATTTTTCAAGAGAGCAAAAAACAGAGCTTCTAGGCTTTCTTAATGTTTACCTCTGGAATTAGCAAAACAAAGGGGAGTTAGGGACCTACTGAGATTCACTACACAAGAAGGTGAAATTCATCAGAAATCATAAGCCCTATGGACTATCACAAGTCCAAAACCACAAATCTCTAAAAATCTTAGTAATTTGGTTGTAGGTGATTTACGTGAATTTAGACATCACTAACTCTTATTTCATATTATAAATAAAACTTTTCTTAAACCTTGACACTATTTGAGTTCGTCAAAGAACAGGATAGCACAAAACACTCTATCAATCCTTAGTTCTTTATATTACTCAGTAAGATAAATTTTTATTATTAGTTTCATTTTATATGTGAGAAAATGAAAGGGGCTTATCAATATTAAGCACATGAGATCACTCAATAGATTCAATATTCAAGTCTAACCAGTGTCATCCTAGGTCAAGTTCTTTAAAAGATCTCTTATAATTTTGTTTTAAATGTCCAATTTCCAAACTTCCATGAATTCCATTACTACCATGTAGACAAACTCTTTTCTGGACCTAACCTGAGCTCATTTCCAATGTTGCTTTAATTTAACAGAGAAAAGGAACCTAAATTAAACCTTATGTTTGTTTTGGATTTTATAGAAGGCTAATTCCTAGGTAGAAAATATGGGAACCAGTTAATAAATATTTCCATCCAAGTTGCAAGAACTTCATTGAAAACTTCTAAAAAAAAAAACCAAAAACTAGTTTAACCGAGGCTGAAGTGACAGCACAGAGGCAAGGTGTTTGCCTTGCACATGGCCTACCTGGAACGGATCTGTGTTGGATTCTCAGCATTCCATAAGGTTCCCCTAGCCTGTCAGGAGTGACTTCAGAGTGCAGAGCCAGGAATAACCCTGAGTACCACTGGGTGTAGCCCAAAACCCAAAATAAATAAACAAATTAATTTAACTGTTCTATCAACTAATGTTAAGAAATGCCTATTTCTGAATCACAATGCAGTAGTGCATTTGTCATATATAATCCTATAGAAATCCTCTAGAAATTAAAAGTATTCAACTTGTGAACTATTTATAGCAGTGGATCATATGAAGATATCATTATTATATATGTGGTGGAATATATATAAAACTTACCTCCACTCTACCACTGGTGGTAGTTTTTATTGTTTGTTTGGTTTGGGGGAAAGTGGGAACACACATAGAAATTCTCGGGGCTTATTTCTGACGCTCTGCTCAGGAACCACCTACTTCTGGCAGTGCCAGGGATCAAACTGGGTTATGTCTAAGGAAAGATTCTTAAAGCCTATTGTAGCTCTCTGAACCCATGGTGGCATATTTTATGAAGTCAGAGATTGTCATATTTTTGGTATCTAATTTTTGAACATCCATTACAGACACAATGCAGGAAATACACAGAGACTCAATCAACATATGTTGAATGAATGAATGCTTGGTAGTGACAAAATGCCAACATATTTTTCTACCTGTTAGCAAGAGGTGCAACTGAATTTTATGTCATTCATTCTAAATGATTGATTCTGCCACCCAAGCAGAAACACAATGAGCTGATGCAGAAGAATTTAAGAAGCCTTTGAGGATCTCTCTGCCATGGAATGCTCCCTCATAGAACTCAATACCGTGTGCTGTCAGATATGAATTATTCATTGACACCTCACTCCTACATCATTATATCCTTCATTCTGCTGTATTTGCACAGATAGAATTGATTCACACATCATACCCTGTAACATTTATAATCACAAAGACTGGAAACATTTCACCAAGAAACAAAACAGGTAAGAATACACTTAGGCTAATCACCTTGATAATTAGTTCTCCAGTTTCTAACTAAGCAAAAGAACTGCTGGAACAAAGAAAAATTTTTGTCCAAGACCTTCCTTTCTTTAAAAAAGTAACTCCAAAATAGAAACACCTAGTTAAAAAATGCCTCAAAAATAAAAATCAATTTGTGAAATCTTACACTACACATTCTCAAATAGGGTATTTTGCTGGCAATGATTGGAAAGCACTGGCTTGGAAAGTCTACACAAAATCATTCCAACCATGGAAATGTATGAATTAAAAACACTGTTCTGAATTAATTATCACAGAATGTGTGTGTGCTGTGTGTATGTGTTTGTTGACTATTTCTAATGGGAAATAAACTCTGACTGTTATGTTACACATACACACACACACACACACACACACACACACACAAACACTCACTTCCAGAAAGCAATGCAGATATAAAAAATAAGCCTAGACATAAGGTAAATGTAAATTCTTGACTTCAGATTTGCTTTCTGTTTGTTCAAATGAATGACTGTTGCTAAAGAACTCCATGTATAATAGGAATATTATAAATAATAAGAGTACAAATAAGACTACTGGTCTGATAGGTACAGACTATCTTTAATCACAATCCACATTTGCTGTATCACCTCACAGTTTGTTTTTTAAAATTCTAGAAAGTTTTACAATCATTCACAGCATCATCATTCACAAAGAAATTGAAAACAGAAACTATGCACGGTGAATCTTTACAAGGACATACATCACCAAATGCACGTTTGACTTTTTTTTTAATGCTGCTAGATATGCTATTTGTGAGTCATGTGATGTATAAGGATTCAAGGTAATGAAACAGTGCAATAGAGGAAAATGATTTATGATATTAAGTTGAAGCTAAATAACAAACAAGGGCATCATTAGGTTCAGAGGGGTGAGACCATCATGTACAGAAAAGTAAGCTCCCCCCACATCTGACTATATGGACTTTTTTCATGCATGAATGTTCATGGAGACTCTGTTCCTTTCCAGTAGGTGCAAGAATATTTGATTACCATAATTTATCACAGAGCATATTAAAGTGGTTGTAGGGTTCTCTGAAATACTCTATTTGCTGGAAGCAAATGTCTGGAGTTTAGCCGGTGTAAATGAGGAAGGAGATGGAAGCAGAAATACTTTAACAACTTGCCTGGTACTACTGCCTGCTCTGTTCCTCAGCGTCTTCATTTTTTTCCTTCTACCATCCAGCCCATTAGCCTCAATGGCCTTTCTCACATCTTCTTTATGCTTTGTACTCCTGGACATAAGACTTTTGAAAATATAATTTCCTCATGCAGAAACAGCCTTTCTACAACCCTATTCTCCTCCAACCAAAGAAGTCCTAGTCATACTTCAGATCTCTTTTCCAACATTACTTCTATAGGAGGTCATTCTCTAATGACCCTGATCATAAAAAATACTTCCAAAAATGCTTGTTCAAAAGCACCTTGAACTTCTCCATGACATTGACTGCATTGTTAATTTTATCTGCAGACCACACTATTATGCATAAAACAAACTTTATATCAACTGCTATGTAAAACTGGGTGTACAAAGTTACATACTAATTAGGGTCTCTTTCATGATACAGTGATCATTGAGATTATTCAAATAGTTTAATCTTAATAAGTTTGTATGAAATAAGACAAAACAATAGTAAGGGGAAAGCAGAAGGAAAATAACAAAGTATTATCATGGGGACCAGAGTGATAGCATAGAGGGTAAGGCATCTTACTTTGCATGCAGCCCACCTGCGCTAGATCTCAGCATTCCATATGGTCTCTAAGCCTACGAGAAATAATTTCCGAGCACAAAGTTGGGAGTAAACTCTGAACACTGCAGGATGTGGCCTATAAACCAAAAAAATGTGCTATCATAAAATCCGAGATCCAAATATTTTTTCAGTTTAATATTTGTGAGATAGTTTGGTGATTTTATTTTTGTCACACTGGTGAAGAATTTTATTCATTTCTAACAAATTTTGATCATATATTGAAAGATTTTTTTATATTTTGAAAGATAATAGAAGTAGCAATATTCTAAAAAGTATTGTTAAGATTACTGGGATGATAGAAGAGTTTTTATTTATGTAGCACAATTCATTGCTACTATTGATAATTAATGGAAAATTAAAATGAGACTTACCTGGGATGGAATTGCTTTATTTATTTCCATTTTTTTATTATTTGACTAATTACAGTTTTTACCGTTCAGCTTCAACTTGATTTAAAGAGTGGTTAAAACTTGGACTAAAGGGCAAAAAATTAGTATTGGGTAGGGTGCTTGTATTGCATGCAGACAACCTGAGTTGGATTTCCAGCACCTTAAATGTTCCTATGAGCTCTTCCAGAAGTGATTCTAATATTAAGGTCAGGACTGAGTCCAGAGCATAGCTGGGTATGTAACTCTCAAATAAGAAAAGTAAAGAATATGGCTTGGACTTGTCACAGACTTTGTTTTCAATCACAGCTAGACCAATATATTCCATCCTGTTCTTCTCTACCTCTACTGAGATATTATATTGAATGGGAAATACAGAAATACAAATTCTGCTTCAAAGATCTAACAAGCATTTCATGAGCTAATGCATCCAAACCATCTAGTTTGTTTCTGGCATATGTATTCAATAAATAGCTGTGAAGGCATTCTGCATTATTACTATATATTATTCTTATTATTACATGTTTTTATTTCTATTGATCTCATATTGATTACAATTTAGTTTTCTGATGCTCATACTTAGTTTTACTAAAGGTCAGTATTTCTGTTCATTCTAATCACAGATATCCAAGTAACATGTATGCTGTCATGCTCTCGTCAGATAATTCTCCTTTATCCTTGTGCTCACTTTTAGCTTACTCTATGACTACTATTGATTTTAGGTCTTTGCAGGCTACCTAAAATCATATTTTAATACATTGACATCCACAAGTGACCACTCTCGAACATGGTTTAGTTGCCACATTAGTGGCTGTGTTAAATAGCATGGGTACTGATGAATTGGAGTAATAGCATAGAGATTGGGGTGTTTGTCTTGCATGCAGCCAACCTGGATTTGATCTTTGGCGTCCTATATGGTCCACCAAGCCTGTCAAGAGTGATTCTTTGAACCCAGAGCCAGGAGTAATGCTTGAACTTTGCCAGGTGTGGCACAAAAAATCCAAAGCAAAAATAATGAAAAAAAATAGCATGGGTACTTACCATAGTTTCCTTACCTAGAATAATATTAACTCTAAGCTTCTTATTTACTCATTCATCTCCCTGGATCTTGTACTGTGATCCCTACCCAGGTGAAGTGTGTGGAATGAAATTTAAGATGTGCTTTCAGAAATGAGATCTTAGGGGCCCGGGAGATAGCATGGAGGTAAGGCGTTTGCCTTTCATGCAAAAGGTCATCGGTTCGAATCTCAGTGCCCCATATGGTCCCCCGTGCCTGCCAGGAGCAATTTCTGAGCATGGAGCCAGGAGTAACCCCTGAGCACTGCCGGGTGTGACCCAAAATCCACAAAAAGAAATGAGATCTTAGGGAGGTGTAGGTCCATATAGTCAGATCATTGCATACTAAGTTTTTTACATGTTTATAAAACCTTATTAAGAACTAATTTATATGTTAAGAGTTTTACAACTTCTGAATTTCATATTCAGAAAATTAACGATGATCACTTTTATCTATCTCCAATCTATTGACTGGTAATGCCATTTGGATGCTTATTTAAGAACCAGTGACATAATAATTCTAGAACTTAGGATCTTCTCTTAGGACCTGGAAAGTATGTTGTAAGTATTGATGGTCAACAAGGTGAAAGGATAAAGAAGTTCTTATATATACATAATGGAATATTACACAGCTATAAGGAAAGATAAAATCATTTGCTGAAAAGTGGATAGAATTGGAAGGTGCCATGTTAAGTAATCAGAGGGAGAAGGGCAGAGATAAAAATGTCTCCAACTTCTGCAGTAACCAGTGACCAAACATGACAATCATTTGGTTATGGATCAAGAATTCAGATGGTCAGCAATGGGGACATAGTAGGGGGGGATGAAAAGGTATACTGATTAAGGATTATTCAGGGACAATGTCAGAGGGCTTGAACAATTTGAAGGAGATGAGGTCCATTAATTTTGTGCATTAATATCATAAATGTCAACACTATCTAACCATCATGCCTAAACTATAATAAAATCGAATTATAACTATATTAGATTCTGGGTCTATAAGTACAGGTTATATTCCATATCATTAGTTCTAAATTGTCAGCCCCTAATAAGTCATATTTGATCATAACTTAAAATAGAATGATGATTATTTCTGCTTTTGTACTTTTAACTAGCCTGAATGTCATTTTGAGAAAAAAAAACTCAATGCAGAGCTTATAATAATCTGATTATCTGTACAATTAGGCAATTCTAACTCAATACCCAATTTTCCAACATGAGGTTTGAATTCTCCAAACAATCCAAATGCTTATTACCACGTTACTTCCTGGTAGGGTCCACACTTGGGTGCAAGACAACCATGGGAGGAGATAATACCATAGAAAATAATGAGCAATAGTAGTGTGAGAGCGAGTTTATGGGTTAGGTTCATGCCTTGTGCACGACTAACCCTGGATTCAGCATTACATGGTTTCATGATCAGAACTGTTCTGTATGGCCATGGTGGCCTTTACCTACTTGTCCCCCGCATCACAAAGCTTGAGTACTAACAGGGCAGGCAATATTTCATAGTTGCTGGAAGGCTCCAGCCCCCAGAGTGTCAAAGTACTGCCGTTCTCAGAGTATCAATTCTTAGAAACAATAGTAGGAAGCAGGAAGTTGAACTAAAGCCCTAAAAATATTTAAGATGAAACTATTTTTTCATTTCATTTCTTAATAAAACGAAAAGATCTTCAGGGGCCAAGTAGGCAAAAGATAGCTAAGTAAAGAGATTATATTTATTTATCCCTAGAACTGCTTTGACACGTGCCCCTGGTTCACATTTAAATATTAATTTAGGCTGTTTCTGTACAGTGTGGCTGTGTTGTATTCTCTCCTCAATTTAATCTGCTTTGTGTAAAGTTCCAATGCACAGTGGAATAATTGTTAGGATAATTGTAGTAAGACATATTAAAGAATAAAGCTTTGGCTTGATTCACATTAAAATAAGATCTGCTTTGAATTGTCACAGTTATATGTAATCCTAAGCTTATAAATGTAAAAGATTAGTAAGTGTATGAAAATAGCTAAAAAGTGTGAATATACATGTATATAGTTCTATCTACATGGTGACCTTTACATAGGTACTACCATGCACTCATAAATCACTTAATAGTAGATCAGACAAATGTCATGTTAAGCCCATGTGCCTGAGTTTCTCCAGTGCTTAAAAGAACAGCAATTTTTTTTTGTTTTGGTTTTTGGGGCCACACCCATTTGATCATCAGGGGTTACTCTTGGCTAAATGCTCAAAAATTGCCCCTGGCTTGGGGGGACCATATGGGATGCCAGAAGATTGAACCACGGTCCTTCTTGGCTAGTGTTTGCAAGGCAGACACCTTACCTCTAGCGCCACGTCATCAGCCTCAAAGAATGGCAATTTTATTGGATAATGCAGAAAGCATGAAGCTAAATTTTCCTTTTAGGAATTTCATCAGAAGGCATGAGAAATCAGGATGAAAGAAGAGGTAACACTGTATGCTTTTCGTTTGTAGGAGTTTTGAAAATGCACTCTCAGAACTACCAGTAGCTTCAGAGATGAATCCCCATCGCTTAGCTTGGACAGGTTTGTCATAATCCAGAATTTTCTCTGATGACATGACACCTGGGAACCATCACTGTAAGTTACCTCCAGACTTCTTAAAATCCTAAAACACTCCATCTTTTCTCCCACATGTTTTCCAGCGTCAAATGCCTTTCTTCACTGTATTTGATAGCTCACCTAGACCTGTGATTGAAAATTAATCTTCTCTGATTTTATATCCTTCGTGCACACATCTCTTGCATTTTCTGGCTCTCTCTCTTATTAGAAGGCAAGTTCCTGCAGCTTAAAGGCTTAGTCTGCAATGACCTTGCATTTTCTCTGCCTGGCACAGAGAAAAGGCCCCATAAATGGTGGTTGAGTGAAGCCATCCATGAGTGATTGACACTGAACTTCCAAAATTCTCTCCTGTTAGCACACGGGGCTTTTAATAGCTGATGCTGATGTTTCTCAACATAGATATATCCAAAGAAGAATAATTTATGGATATTTATACATTTTAGGATTTTATATATAGCTAAAGTCAAAGGGGGGAAGGACTATGAGAAGACTAAAAAATCTAGAAAACAGGGCAGACTGTATTCACAACCAAAATGGGAAAAGCAAAATTATGGAGGGGGAACAGACTTCATAGGTATATCAAAAGGTATCTATCTATATATTAAAACTATAGCTTACTAAGCAGTCTATTCACTCTAAATGGCACATAGAAGAAAATTATAATTGCTCTATGTGTTATAGCTTTCAAAGTCCTGAACCGAAAATACTAATAATCTTTAACTCCAAATTTCTAATTAAATTAAAATCTACTTTCCAGCAGATCATATCACTTCATAAAATACATCATAGAATTTTAGAAAGAAAATAAGTCAGACTGGGCCAGAACAGTGGTACAAGCAGTAGGGCATTTGCTTTGCACACACTAACCTAGGACAGACTGTGTTTTGATCCCCCGGCATCCCATATGGTCCCCCAAGTCAGGAGCCATTTCTAAGCACATAGCCAAGAGTAACCCCTGAGTGTCACCAGTTGTGGCCCAAAAAGCAAACAAAAAAAGTGAGAATCTTAAGATTCCAAAAAGAAAGATGAACCCAAAGTTAAGGAGGAATTATGTACACCAACACCACAATGACAACACAGTTGTAAACAATTAATAGTAATCTGTATCTAGTAAATAAAATTTAAGATACATTAGTACATATTCCTAAATGTTTTCCAAAAATAAAAGAGGATTGCTTTGACTAGACTGTCTAGATGGGCATGACCTATTTAACAAATTCAGTCATTACGAGACCATCTAATGCACAACTGGAAAAAAGGAACCACATGATACAAGGATGACAATTATATAGAGACTCAGTTAGCTAGAAAATTGAAATTATAACATTACCAGAGGCTGGAATCACCAGGATAATAGTACTAAATTCCACATTATATAGCATATAGATGTTTTCTATAGAATTCAGCAATGGAGTAATGAAGATTATAAATCACAGGAAAGAAAAACATTTCTCAATCATTATCTACTGTTTCTGTGTGTGAAAAACAAAGGTGAAACATGAAACAATTACTTGTAAAGTTGGAAATAAAACTAAATATGAGAACAAAATTTATAAATTTTGTATGGATTAGCTGTGAAATGATATGGAGATATAGACAAAGAAGCTAGTCTTGCAAGAGAAAAGAACAGTTCTACTAAATTTAATTTCCTCAGACCAACTAGGAAACATGGTAAAATCTATAGATCTGTGCTTCAAGAACATATAGGAAAGACAACCAAGAGAAAACCTATGACCTCTTCTAAGGAAAGGTTGATAAAATTGGGATTTTTGCTGGAGGAAACTAAGACTGCAGTAAATACATTTTATTTTATCTCAAATCAGTGGTTTTCATGTGGAAAAGAAGTTAGAGTATATACTGAAATTCCAATGGTTCAAATAAAGACAAATTTGTAAAAAGTTAAGGAAGACATTATTAAGCAATTAAGTCATGAAAGTTTATTTGTTTGGTACATGGAGGCAGGGTTTCCAATAACATGAAATGGGAGCTGAAGATTGGGAATTTAATGTTATCTTCTTTTTCGCTGTTGAGAAAAGATGCTAGAAAAAAATGGTAAAGAAAAAAAAATGGTAAAGGTTAGAAGATAAACCTTACTAGCAAGGCAAACATAAATTTCAGGGGAAGCTATTTTATATTTCAACATGTTCAGTAATATTAATATTTTTGTCGACTATATCTAGTTTCTAAGCAAAATCAATCTTTGGCATTTCACCTTCCAGAAAAACAACAGAAGCAACTTGAGTTTTATGTCCATAAATCGCCTTATCTTTTGTTCATGGTTTCTTTAATATTACATCATTCTTGCAAACTTTTAAAATAGAAGAAGGCTCAGGCACATCCATAACTATACAAACAAGTGGAATTACTAAAATCCACTCTCAGAGTTGACTTGAGGAATCACAATTTAACTTATAGAAAATGTCATTTCAAAACAGTCACTCAAAGAATGCATTAAGCTTGGCAAGGGAGAGGAGATGAGTATGGTTAGAAAATAATTTTGTGTAAAATAAATTCTCTGACAGTTTTGGCTCAGAACCATTTGTTTTACACTGTGTTTAAGCACTTAATGGCATTTTATAGTATTTCTTGCTGAAATATCAAGATGATTTTCTATGTAGAACAAGAAAGCTTAAGGGAAAATATTTTTAAAGCCAAAATGCACTATAGAAAGCATCTCCCAAATACAGATATTCTGATAGTCATAATTTTATAAAATTCAAACAGCAGCTAAAAAAAACAGATAGGACAGTTGACATGGTAAATAAATGTAAAGAGTACATGGTTTAGTAAGAGGCTGATTACATGGGTTGATTTAACTTACATCTACTGGGATAGATCTACATCTTACTAGGGTCTTTATTTAGCTATTGAACAAAACCTTATACAATGTACAGATTACTTTTTTGTTTTCATTAACAAAGAAAGCTATATCTAGTGTGTTTAATTTCTTATGAAATTGTATGACATGTCTACCACAAAAAATTGAACAACGTGTCATATTTAATTTGATGATCACAAAAAATAGAAATCAATATATTTGCATTGAGTAAGTATAAATCAGGATAGCATATGGAATATTTCTAAATTTGTAAAATGTGAATAAAAATCATATAAGCTATGCATTTCTCCTTTCTTCTATCATAAACATTAAAAACTGAGAATCTGTGGCAGAGACTTTAATACTTCATAATTATTTTAATTTCTGCTTGTGGAGTACATATTGTATCTGATTTAAGAAAAAATATTTCTGGGAGCAAGAGAGATTGCAAAGTGGGAAGACCTTGTATGCAGCTGATAAAGGTTAGATTGCGAACACCCTTATGTTCCTCCGAGTTTATCAGAAGTGCCTCCTGAGCACAGAGCAAGGAATAAGGC
>PVKC010001642.1:0-48873 GCA_004027635.1 Crocidura indochinensis | reverse complement strand
CTTCCTTCCTTCCTTCCTTCCTTCCTTCCTTCCTTCCTTCCTTCCTTTTGGAAGGAGGCATCTGGTGCCTCAGCCAGGAATAACTTAGGATAACTCCTGTTTGTGTGCTCAGAAATTTTTTTTGTCAGGTTTGGGGAACCATATGGGATGTTGGGGATTGAACTTGGTTCTGCTGTATGCAAGGCAAACACCCTACTCACTGTGCTATCACTTCATACACCTCATAGTTGATTTCTATCAAACATTAAATGTAACTGTTAGAAATAACCTGGCATACACTGAGCATATGTGGGAAGAAGGATCATATTACAAGGAACAATGGACACATTTATAAAAATCAATACAAACTTAAATGCAAGCAAATGCACCACAAGATGATCTGTACTTAGCTTAATTTACATTTATTTTTGCACCTTGACACTCTTGTATTAAAATAACACAGAGTTTAGCTTTATACAGAGTGTTTCTCCTGACAGGAGCCAGAATGATCTATAGAAAAAATGTCATGAATGATAAAATCTGGCAGGGATGTGTTTGTTAAAAAAAAAAAAAAAAAGCTCATTCAGTGTTGGTGGAACTGTTGCATGGTTCAGTCTCTCTGGAAAGATTGTGTGAGACTTCTCAAAACAATACAAATAGAACTTCCATTTGACCCTCTGATTTCATTCTTGGGACTCCACTGCAAGAGCATAAAATAATTCGTTTAAAAAGCTTATGTATTCCTATGGTCATCACAGTTCTATTTATTGATAGACAAGATCTAAAAATAATTCAGTAACTGACATTTGGATAAAATAATTTTGAATATAAATATATACAATAGGATATGATTAAATTATGAGAAAAGATGAAACTTTGTCATTTGCTACAACTTGATGGAATTGAAGGGTATGATGTTAAGTGAAGCGAGTCAGAATATAAAAAGATAAACACCAGGCAATCTTGTTCATATGTAGAGTATTAAGAAACAAAGAATTATATTCCCCAAAGAAGGTTGATTTGCAATAAAAATGATCCTCAATGAACAAAAATTCCGAGACATGATAATAGCATTGAAATTAGGGATGGGGGAAGAAGAGGAAAAGGCCATTGAAACATTTGTGGTTTGATCTGTGTAGTAGTTCTGCAACTACGGATTAATAAGTTTTACCATAAGCTCTTATGCCTTTGTAAACAATAGGATTTCTGTTTATATTATAATGGCTATCACAGGAGAGGGAGAATAAAAACTGAGATGAAGGTATCCATTTCTGTTGCAGAACCATCCTATGTTGGCATATCAAACTTCCCCTTTTATTTATTTATTTATTTATTTATTTTTAATTGCTGGGGCTGGTGAGATAGCATGGAGGTAAGACATTTGCTTGTGGGGGCCGGGCGGTGGTGCTGGAGGTAAGGTGCCTGTGCTAACCTAGGACGGACCGCGGTTCAATCCCCCGGTTCCCCATATGGTCCCCCGTGCCTGCCAGGAGCGACTTCTGAGCGAATAGCCAGGAGTAACCCTTGAGCGTCACCGGGTGTGGCCCAAAACAAAAACAAAACAAAACAAAAAAGACATTTGCTTTGCATGTAGAAGGTCGGTGGTTTGAATCTCGGCATCCCATATGATCCCCCGAGCCTGCCAGGAGTGATTTCTGGGTATAGAGCCAGGAGTAACCCTTGAGCCCTGCCAGGTGTGATAAGAAAACAAAAAAAATTTTTTTTTGCTTTTTGTCACACTGTACAAATTACAAAAATGTGATCCAAACAGAAAGGAAGGGTATATCGTTACCAGGGTAAACAGGACTCACTAGAGAAACTGGAGAATGTGAGATTTCACCTCAATTATTGTGAAAAATGTGAAATTGAGTTGATAGACAAACAAGGTAGAGACTCCTGTACTTGAAGAGGCATTTGTTCATATGTTCATATGTTCAAGAAGAATTGGGCACAGTGAATTATTTGTGCCTCAAGAAAATAACCAAAAAAAAAAAAAAAAAGAAAATAACCAGTTGAGTGAAGAAGGGCTGGTAGTGAATGGGTGATAGATTTTGAGGAACTATGGTGCTATTTTGACCAGTCTAGTTTCTCTGATTTCATTTCATAATGGATTTGAGGGCTTAATGCTGACGCTTCTCCTGAAGTAAAGTATAAAGAGTTCAAGTGATGTGAGCAACTCTGCCTGTTTGGGAATCATCAGATTGTTTTTTCTGCTCTTCATTGTATCTTTGAGAAGTCCATATTCCAGAAACAGAGCAGTATAAGATTTCTCCTTTTTTTTCTTTCATTTTTTGGGAGGAATGTACCCAGCTGTTCTCAACACTTACTCCTGGCATTGTTCTTTGAGGTCACTTTTGGTGGTGCTCAAAGGACCATATGGGTACCAGAAATTGAACCTGTGTTGTCCACATGCCAGGAAAATGCCCTATTGACTGCTCTATCTCTCTGGTCCAGAAATTTCTCTTAAGAGCCAACAGCTGTGGTCTTCTAAATATCTGCATCTTTGCATCAAATCTTTTATAGACAAATGGAAGGTATAAATAGTAAATAAAAACACCACCTGATTTTTTTGTTTTGATGTAGAGCTAGTCAGGAATCACTCTTCTTTTGAGACCAGTCACAGTCACAAAACACAGTTAACATCTTTCCCTTATTATTTCCAAGTGGATAGTCCCCCATTTATGAAGGGGTATTAGAGGCTTCCTACAGTTTTTGGAGGGGCATGTGTGCTAGGGTTGAACATGGGACACCTGATGCAAAGCAGATATGTGCACAAGATCTTTGAGGCACAATCCAGATGAAAGCTCCTAATGAGCATTGCATTTAGAATGAAGATGGATGGTAGAACATGTTTTTCAATTCAGTTTAGCCATGAATTTTCAAAAAGTGGGGCGTTTGGCCATTACTTCAGTGCCTGACCATGAAGCTGATAGAGGCTACAGAAGCATTAAGTGCTAGGGTTCCAGATGCCCCCACACCAGCTTATTAGGACCACTGCAAATCACAACATCTTTCACCCCTTTCAAGTGAAAACTTGGCACCTTTGGTTTATTGCTGTGTGATGGTCACACCCTTTGGAGTTCAATAACATTAATAGATGGCACCTTCCACTGAACAATGAAACCACGCAGGTCTGTGCTAGGAATGATGGATTGGGAGGCTGAAGGCTTCTGTAGGGAACAAGAGGGTGCCAAGGAAGCAAGTCATTTGTCATCAAAGACTGGCAATGATGAGAAGTTGATGGGCATATTTATCACCCACTGTGTCATTGTAAGGGTTTGTATGATATTGAGAAAAGCTTTGGCAATGACTGTGCCAGCACCTGGTTGAGTGTGACTGGGCGAGTTAGGCAGTGGGGATGAGATGAGGCTTCTTAAGAGTTGACCTCTCCTAGTGTTGAGTCTGATGGGTAAGCATGGTGACTTACACTCATGAGAAGGGCTCCGATTATAGATTCAGGGTCTCTGCCAAGACCTGTTTTTTTCCTTCTTGTCATTATTAGACATGTTCCTATGCATAAAAACATATCTATGCCTACACATAGCTAGAGGTAGTGTTATATGGAAGAATTAGAGAGTTGGAGAAAATAGCTATCAAAAAAGCTTAAGAAGCTCTTTATAAATGCCCAATCACCTGGCTAATATGTAGATGTTTGAAGGTTTTTATTCCCCCTCCTCTCAGAGTGGGAGAAAGTAGATAGTGAAAAAAATAACAAGGAAAGAGAGAGAGAAGAGATCTTCTATTTGAGTTACAAAATGTAAATCTAGTGGAAGTGTCACTGGTAACCTTAAGGATGATAAAAAGAAGAGAAGAAAATACTTCATTGAATTCTTTTTGTTCAAAGCTTAATGTAAAAAGATTGTTTTGTGTGCTGTGTAATAATAGGAAAATTTAAAATCTAAATCTTATAAAATTCCTTTGAGATGGTAATATTTAGGATTTATGTATCCTGATATTTTTATTCACTTCGTCAATTGAACTAATTAAAATAAACTTCTTTGAGAAGTCCCAGTATTCTTACACTGTCTTGCTATCTTACGTTTCTTTTCATCTTATTCTTTACTTTCCGTCATTTGCTAAAGAAAGTCTGGAAACTCTGTAGAAGCTGCTGCTACTCAATTTTATTTATTTATTTATTTATTTATTTATTTTTGGCCTACACCCAGCAGTGCTCAGAGGTTACTCCTGGCTGTCTGCTCAGAAGTAGCTCCTGGCAGGCACGGGGAACCAAATGGGACAACGGGATTCAAACCAACCACCTTTGGTCCTGGATCAGCTGCTTGCAAGGCAAATGCCACTGTGCTATCTCTCCCAGTCCGTGACTCATTTTAAATAGTTTGTTATCTATTCAGTACCTTGGTCAGGTACTTTTGACTTTCTAAATTTTTCTTTTTAAATAACAGCACTTGAAAGTTATATGCTGGGGGCCGGGCAGTGGCGCTGGAGGTAAGGTGCCTGCCTTGCCTGTGCTAACCTAGGACGGACTGTGGTTTGATCCCCCGGTTCTCCATATGGTCCCCCGTGCCTGCCAGGAGCGACTTCTGAGCGAATAGCCAGGAGTAACCCCTGAGCGTCACCGGGTGTGCCCCCCCCCCAAAAAAAAAAACCAAAAAAAAAAAAAAAGAAAGTTATATGCAATTTAATAATTTGAAAAGGAAACATTTTAACATTTAAACAACAATGCGGAGATTAGAAATTAAACTGAATTCTCTTTCTTTTGGACTCCTATATTGCTAGATTTTTCTCATTTGAACAAAAAACAAACTTAGAGAATAAAGGATGATAGAAAAGCAGAGGGGACAAGGTTATTTGAAGGGAACTAAACAATGTCTGACAAAGAGGAGCAAACCCAGAAGTTTTCCATCTTGGTAAAAATCTGTCTCCCAATGCTAACATCTTGCAGTTTTGTATTTTTAGTGACCCTGATAGATGTGTATGGTTTGTAGATGACAATTTATTATAATAATGACTAATAAATTCATTATTTTATAATAAAATAATTCCAGTTCTGATGTGTGGGTTGTTCTTCCCTTCAGGCTAAGTAATTTTGGAATACCAGATGAAGTTTGTACAACTGATCTCAAGTTAATTTTGACGGCCTGTAAAGAGACAGCATTCAGTACCATAAATTAAGGATCTAAAGCTGTAAAACTGTTCTCTTCTAACTTGTATATCTGAATCTCATAGGCTATAGACTGGAGGTTCCAGTGACCTATCTCCTGGTTCAAGTGAATTTTGTGGAGTTCACGAAAATTAGAGAAACATGATATTACTGATTCTCTACAAAAATTACAACTTAGAAATAGCTTGAGGAAGAACACACAGGGCAAAGTTTGGGCAAGGTTTAGGGAGTTGTCCCCTTCAGGGATACCTTTCTTCCTGCATGTCCACATGTTCCTGAGCCTGGAAGTTCCCAGAATCATGTTATTTAAATATTCTCTGGAGACTTCATGACCAAAACCTGTGTTGATCATAAACCTGGTAACTGATTGATCCAACATCCAGCTCTTCTCTCTTTTTAGGTCAAGCTGAGGCTGAAGCTCCAAGCTCCAAATTTCAAATCACTAGTGGGCTTCTCTGGATCCTTGAGTCTTGGGTCTTGGGTTCTTTGAATTCCCAAAATACTCCATTCACATAACAAAGAGTACTTTATGGCTCTCATTACCTAGGAAATTCAAAGGTTTTAGGAATTCCTGGTCAGGAAAGGATTGAAAACCAAATACATTTTTTATTATAATTAACAATCACCCAGTTAGAAAAAAAGAACAAGGAACTAATTATTCTCAAATTCTTCTCAAATAGTTCTCAAAACTTCAATTCTTGTATACACTTTAAGAATAGGTAACATATTTTGGGTTTCCTAGTCTAGTACATGTATGTTGGCTCTATATAAATTTGGGAGGAGAACTAGTTCCTTTTTCTCCCCATCTCTATCACAAATTCTCCGCCCAGTCTTTGTAATGACAGAGTGGGTATGGTTTGTTTTGGGGTTCAGACCTATTTTATTGCTATTCCATCTGTTATGGAGGAGTCTGTGACTCAGCTCTGTAGTTAAGTTGAGATGGTCAGCACCTTTTCTTCCTGCTGTTCAAACCTACTCCTAGGATAAAGTCTCAATTACACTCACGTCAAAGAAAAAAAAATAGCAATAACAGAACAGCTTCAAGAAACTGTCTTTAAATAATATGCCTTTCTATGTATTATTTACATTTTAACAGGATGTAAGGCTTTATGCCCTATCTCCCCAAATTTAGTTATGTTGCCATGGCACGTTCTTCTGGGAAGACACTGATCCTGGAACATTTCTGTGGAAAGATCTTATTATTTTTAGATGAAAAGAATTCATGGAGTTATTTTAGAGTATCATGTAATATTTTTTGGGGGGGATGTCATACCCAGCAGCATTCAGGGGTTACTCCTTACTCTGCTCTCAGAAATCACTCCTGGCAGGCACGGGAGATCATATGGGATGCCAGGATTTGAACCACCATCCATCCTGGATCGTCTGTGAGCAAGGCAAATGACCTACTGCTGTGCTATCTCCCCAGCCCCGTGTATCATGTAAATTTTATACAGATTTAAGGGTTTGTTGGGATCATGTAATGTGCAGACCTTTGAGGCAAGAAATATCCTCATTGTGAAGAAATACAAACTGCAAGATAAAATTCCTCATAAAATTTCAGTTAGATGAACATTTATCTCTGATCTTTAGTTAAAGTGGTTGTCCTGGTCTCTTCAGAGTGTTCAGCAGGGGCATGGAATATAGAATAACCTGAGCCTGAGGATATTTCTCAGACTAAAAAATAGGATTACCCCCTTTTAACTCAGAAAATATCAACAAAGCCTTATGCCCAGTTGGATCTTGTATACTCTATCCATATAAACTGATTCCCCAGCACTGTTTCTCATCTAGGGGGAGCAAGGTTAGGAAGATAAAGAGTTCAATCTTGTGTGGCTTCAACATCTGGAGGATGGGCTCTCGAGTTCTAGCTCCTTCTATGACTGGCTCTTGAAGGCTGCCAACACCACCTCCTTTTTCCCTTCCACCCAGAGCCAAGTGCATTTCTGGCTTCATTTTTGATTCTGGTGGATTCATCCAATACATGGAACAAAGCATTGTGTGAAATTGTCTCTCTGAGACACTTAAAATGGTTTCTACTTCCTGCTGCTATGCCCTTATTGATGCAATCTATTTCAATAGTCTAGGAGTTGATTATCATGTGTTGATTATGATAAGGGCTCCAAGTAAGGAAAACTAAAGGTGGTAGGAACAGAGTAGTGTTGATTAAGATTCAGTAAAAGGGGCACATTCCAGGAGGAATCAGGCAGCAAAACATTGGTGGATTGACCATTGGAAGGGAAGTTGGTCTGGCGTTGATTTAGAAGTTCTGGGAATATCTCATAGTGGAAGCTTCAAGAATTCGCGTCTGCACACTTAGTTTTTCACACATCAATATGTTGTGGCTGCAAGAACAGCTACACAGTTGTCCTTTCTCTTCTGGGAATAGTGGTAAAAGAAGTTCAGAGTGAAGAGAGAAAGCCGTGTGTGACCCAGAAGGTCATGAACTCTGACACTTCGATGAGCAGGGGACATATCTCAACCAGCCCAGTAACACAGGCATCCTTATGGCTCTTTTTTGGCGTGTGTGAAATGGGGAGAGCTGGATTGTGCATAGCCCGTTATTCACTAGTAAGGCGGTAGCTCTTTACCAAAGGGATTGCTAGGAACAAGCTGTTTCCCTTGCCAGTGAAACATTTGCAGGATGAGTGCTGTGGGAGGAGATAAAAATTGACTTCCAAATGGCTCACAGAAATCTAGAGACATTTCTGAGATCAACTTTTAGGTCCAGATTTAATAAGTAAAGCAGCAGATACTCAAAACTTTGATTTCTGTATGAGGTAAGAGAGTTTATAGTGGGATATTTACTTCCTCAGAGTCCCTGGGCATTATGGAAAAATGATCTCTGACGGAAAGAAAGGAGTCTACATCAGTAGGAATCGTGCCTGGATATATTCAGAAATGGCTTCAGATAAAAACAAACAACATCATCCTGCCCAATCAGAGAGTGTGTTACGTGGCACACATGATGTTTTATATGTGTTAGGAAAGAGGAGAAGGGTCTGTTGAATGAGACAAACAGGAAACTCCAAACTCTCTTTCCAGATACTTCTTCAGTCACGTTGCACAGGTCGAAGGTTCTGGGAAGAAACAACTAGTGCTGTGACCTGCCGTCTGCAAATAAATCACTTCCTGTTTGCAGGAACTTGGGCCTGAAAATGGGACAGACTAATTGATTTAAACCTCTTAGGCTCATAATATTCACAACTCCCCCCTTCCCTTTCCTCTTTTTTTTTTCCTTTGGTGTGTGCTAGTGTGTGTGTGTGTGTGTGTGTGTGTGTGTGTGTGTCTGTGTGTTTATGGGTGTATGTGTGAGAGAGAGCATGTGAGAGAGACAGATTCCAGATGTCCTTGAATTGCCACGTTATATCTAACTTTGAGATAATCTCTAGTTAATTGAATAATTGATTCAATTGAATTTTAAATGCATCAGATATTTTCTAATTTTCCAAATGGACCCTTTATTTCCTGTGGTCTTTTCAATTTTGAGGGAATATGGTATGACCAGAGAAGAAATTTTATGTTTTGTCCTTTAAAATATAAGGAGAAATGGGAAGGAATGGATGCTTGTATTAATAAAAGCTTTTAATTTACAGCAAGCTAAATGATATAAAACTGAAATAAACTATAGTCTCAGGGAACAAACATTTTTTGATGGATAAATAGCTATTTTTAAACCGTTTTCTTTAATAAATGATGAAAGCTCTATCTTGGTCATAAAATTGCATTTATTTATTGTGATAGAAATGAAGCTAATCCCTGTTTCTTCCCTCTGATCAGGGAGGAGACAAACACAATGGAAGCCGACTTGCTGGCAGCCTCTGCTCATTATGGCTTCTCAAGTAACCTCCCCAAGCTCATGGCTGGAAGTCAAATGGGGTGGGTTGGTTCCAAGGAGGAAAGAAAAATAATTAGCTTTGGAGAGAAAGGTATTATTAAAATTTCCATATGAAATGTCCACCACATCTTGGCTTCAGATGAATGAAAGTTACACTAAAATGCTTGTTTCAATTTTGAAACGAAAAGCATTCAGAGACATGGAGAAAATGATTATGGACAGCCACGCCTTGAGTAACATTTTCTTGTCTTCATGTCATTTAACACTCTTATAACTACTTGCTAATTAAAAACAAGAGAACTAGAAACACTTTAGCAGAAAAAAGATTTTTCATCAAAGAAATCTTTTGCTTAAGGATTTCCCCTCCATAGTCTTATGATACTTATGATACCAAGTTATTCTTCCACCCACAGCAGATGTTGAATTCTTGGTTCCTTTATAAAAGTGATTCTGGGAAAGAGTATAATATTTTGTATGGAAAATTTGGTGGGAACAAAGACAATATTTTCCAGCCATGTTATCTTTAGAAATAAGATTTTTTTTTTTTTGGTTTTTGGGCCATACCCAGTGACGCTCAGGGGTTACTCCTGGCTATGCGCTCAGAAGTCGCTCCTGGCAGGCACGGGGGACCATATGGGAACCAGGGGATCGAACCGTGGTCCGTCCTAGGCAAGGCAGCAGGCACCTTACGTCCTGCGCCACCTCCCGGCTCCCTAGAAATAGGATTTTAATCATTATTTTATTTAATCCTTATTTATTTAGTCCTTATTATTTTAGTTCTTTAGTCCGAAGAATGCAGACTTAAATGTTTGATTTTCTCCTCTTACTTAGGCTGAAATCTCAGAGATTCTCTGCTAAGTGATTCTGGGCATATAACTTCATCTTTTCTTTAATATGCATGTATATGTTCCCATATATATCTATTTAAGCACACACATGTGTGTATTTTGTTCTTAAGGAGTACTCCAGACAGTACTCAGGCCCAGTAATAATGAAGGGTCTTTAAAACTACACCTAGAAGTGCTAGATGCAGGGGCAAGTGGTTCAAGGTATGACCTACCATGTTGGCTGCATCCCTATCTCCTACTTCATCTCTGTAAGCCCAGAGTTTTCTGTCATAGATCTAATGAGTCCACCATGAAGATTTATTTTGTGGGGAAAATAAGGTAGTATGTGAAAAGAGCTTATAAGACAGAGTCTAGTATAGAGAGAGCTTCTACCCAGAGTACCTTAAATATTATTAGGCAATTTGCTTTTCTGATTCTGAGTATAGCACTTGACAATCTACTTATTGTGCTACTAATTTTGTTGTTATTGTTGTTGTTGTTATTTGGGTCACAACTGGAAGTTCTCAGGGGTTACTCCTGGCTCTATACTCAGAAATCACTCCTGGCAGTCTCGGTGAACCATATGTCAGGAGCTCGTTCTGCTCCTTGGCAGGATGGGATTCGAACCACCGTCCTTCTACATGCAAGGCAAACACCCTACCTCCATGCTATAACTCTGGACCATGTGCTACTTAATTTTGTCTGTGTCTTCATCAAATAATATTAAAGTAATAGTTGAGATCTTACAAGTTAGATGGAAGTGTGCAAGGATTTGGTTTTGCTCATATTCATTTGGGAACTATTATATCACATTTGGCATTGTGTACCTTAGGCAGCTATGGCAAAACAAGGAGGATGGAAGGAAGGAAGGAAAATGGAAGGAAGGAAAAAGGGATGGAGGAAACAAGGAAGAAGGGAGGAGGGGAAGGAGAGATAGAGGGGGAGCAATGGAAAGAAGGAGGAAAGGGAAAGAGGAAGGGAGGGAGGGAACAAGGAAGATGGGAAGAAGGAAAGGAGGGATGGAGGAAGGAAGGGAAAGGGGGAAAGGAAAGGAGGAAGGGAGGGAGGGAGGAAGAAAAGAAGGAAGAGGAAAGAAGAAGGAAGAAAGGAAGGTGGAAAGAAGGAAGGTAGGAAGAGAGAAAGGAAGGAAGAAAGGAATAAGGAGCAAAGAAGAAAATAGGAAGGAAGGAAAGAAAGAAGGAAAGAAGGAAGGACTTGTATTTCAACCAGTGTTATCCACAGTCCTTGCCTTTGAAGGTTTGAATACAACTAGAGTTGTGTGCTTGAGTACATAACACATGGAGTGGCTGAGTAAGACTGCCCCTGGCTTGTGTGGGCAATAGTGAAAACCCAAGAGACTTTGCCTTTTGTTATATATTTTAATCGTACTTAGCTAGTAGCAGAATTAAACTTGTGAATTATTCTAACACTACTTTTGTTAATGGAGATGAGCCCTGTTACTCTCTTAGTAGTTATTACTTTGTGATTCTAAATTAGGATCCTTGATGCAATTGTATTCCATTCAAACATTATTAAGAACTCATTTTACAAGTGGAGAGGCTCAGATTTTATGAAATCTGGAAGACAAGGTATTTCTCTTTCTTTTCTTTTTATGGCACTAGGTTGAAGAAGACAAGTTAATTGAAGATGGTCGGATATGCTCTCATGCATAGAGAGAGAACACTATTGTGCATTGGCTGTGTGTTAGATGTACATGTTATTTCCTTGAGTTCTCTCACTAAATCTTTATGATGTGCTTTACAAATATCCATTTTATATTCTTAGATGATTTGCCTACGATGCAGTATTCAAAAGAAATGAGAATACCAAGTCTGATTTTACTACATATGTGAAAATCCATAAAGATACACATTTGCAATTTGTGGACTTGTAAATGTAAATGGTATACATTAATAAAACTGGTTTGAAGAGTCAATGTCAATGTCAATGTCCTGTTACTCTCCCTCTCTTTTTGCCTCTGTAGAAGCAAGTGATGTCTGGAGTTCTATGAAATTTCTCCCATCACTCACAGATTGGGCAGCGCTGATGAATTAGACTGACTTTGAGAGACTTGGTTGGATAGTCCCAGGGAGAACTATACTCAGAGGAATGCAGTTTCCTAAACTCAGGAAGCATATGTGTTAGAAGAGGTCTTCAAAATGATGTTCTATAAAAGTATCAAGCTTGTTGTAGAATTATTCATAATAGTAAAAAATGAAGAGAATAATTCCTGAAATATGGACCAAAGGCAAAGCTCATAAATAAATGCTGTGAAACTTGCGGTAGGGCATTTGTCTTATACATGGCTGACCCAGGACGAACCACAGTTCCATTCCAGGCGTCCCTTATGGTCCCCCAAGCCAGGAGCAATTTCTGAGCAGATAGGCAGAAGTAACCCCTGAGTGTCACCAGGTGTGGACCAAAAATCAAAAATGAAAAAAAAAGAGCTTTTATGATTAAGTATTTTTTAAATTACTCTCGGAAGCGCTAAAGAAACCGTGTGGTACAGAGTGTCTGCATATAAAGCCTTTGCCCCAGCACTATGAACATGTTTATTTTCAGTGATGCTTATGTATGTTTGGAAGTGAAAAATAAATGTAAGAGAACATTTATGAAACTTTTGTCTGTGCAATGTATGTTTGTACAAAGACGTATTTGCTAGAAATATCTAAGAGATAGTGCAGATAGTGGCTATCTCTACATTTTGATTATTTAAAAAAGATTCTTATATATTCTATATTATTTGGCATCCTTCTGTATAATTCTTTACTCATAGACTTTGCTTTAATTTTTAATAAAACAATTTTTAAACAAAGGCTGAATTGAATATACCTATTTCAAGTTCTCTACTGAATGAGTAAAAACGTTTTCTTAATGTATGATTTTTGACACATTAAACAACATATTACCTTATACTCAAGCCATCGAAGAATATTTTCAGAAATGAAAAAGCCCACTTTTTCAAGATAAAACAAAGAAAATCACTAAATTTCTTATTTTCTTTAAGCAGTTAAGAATAATTGTTCAGGGAATAGTTCAAAATATCAAAAGAGGGCCCGGAGAGATAGCATGGAGGCAAGGCATTTGCCTTTCATGCAGAAGGTCATCAGTTCGAATCCCGGTGTCCCATATGGTGCCCCGTGCTTGCCAGGAGCAATTTCTGAGCATGGAGCCAGGAATAACCCCTGAGCACTGCTGGGTATGACCCAAAAACCAAATATATATATCAGTTATCATGACAATTTGCAAAATAACTATTTTGCTTCCCCAAATATGTATTTTATGGCTTAGTTTAAAAGAATCTCTGTTATTGTTGCTTTAGTAAAATAATCAAAACATGATGGTTTTACTTTATTTAATTTTATTGTAGTAACTCTCTAGTCAGTCTAACTAAAGACAGACTTGTAATTACACTATATACAGATTCAAGTGAAAATAGATACCATAAAGGGATAGAACTTTTATTTTGTTAAAGATTTTAAATAAACTTGTAGGAGAGAATCATGACTTCAATTGCCTGAGGTGGTAATATAGGCTGTTTATCACCAAAACCTCCACTACAAACCATGAGGTCTGGCCAGTTCATGCCATTACTATCCTTTATTATTTCAAACTCCTGAAAGCATTTTATTCTTTTGGATAAGAAAGTCCCCAATAAAGAATACTGTTCTCCTACATATGAATTATTGCAACACACACCAAATCAATCCTTTGCATATATGTGTAAACATAAAAAGGGACGTAGAGTTTTTTCTATCTCTGAATTGATATAACATGCAGGTAAGACAGAATTATTAAAAAGAAAAAAAACAAGGCCTTACTTAACAAGCATCATTTACTTAAAAAGCAGATGAAGAACCAACATTTTTCCTAGGAAATTTCCATTTAGTGTCTATTAATAGTCAATTTGATTATTATATTGTATGTTTCACATCATGCATGAGTTAGGAAAATGTCTTTAACCTATCAGAAAATGTCTGATAGGCACTCTCCCTTTTACACCAGCATAATAGTGTGTTTTGTAGGTAGGATAAAGCAGAGACTCAGAGAAATCTAGGTGTCCATGGAAGAAAGAAAACTTTGAAGAAGCAGAAGGTTGAGAGAAAACAGGAAGAGTGGAGTGGATGGCCAATGAACGAATCGGAATTGACCTCTGTCTTTTCTGTTCAGCATATATCATCATCAGCAAAATGATGAGATTTGTTTATGTGTAGATTTCTGAGGCAGCTGATAAAGGTTCTGAATTTTGTTTTGCTTGTAAGAGACCTTACAGGATACAGATAGTCCAGGCAAACAGGTTAAGATGGAGATCAGTGAAACGGTAGTATCTTATTCCTGTGCAGGGAGTCATTGGAGGAGCTTCAGAAAAGTTAGTGGTCAGTGGAGCTTTGGACTCTTATGAACTGTAGGACTGGATTGGGACCTGAGTATCCATCTCTGAAGGTGTTCTGTTGACAAGACTGGGCCAGGGTGTTTGTCTGAATGTAAAGCTATAGGATCATATTCCTTCTACGCAGACTTATGGGGCATCACATTCTCTGACTGTGAAAGTGAGCAGTTCAATGAACTGGAATCCACTGAATTTTATTTTTAATTTAAAAGGACATGAATTATTTTTAATTTCATCTGTTTCCTTAAAAATAAAAGAAGTAAAAAACTATCATTTTACTTAAAATGTACAGAAGGAGGGGCCGGGCGGTGGCGCTGGAGGTAAGGTGCCTGCCTTGCTGCACTAACCTAGGACGGACCGCGGTTTGATCCCCTGGTTTCCCATATGGTCCCCCAAGCCAGGAGCGACTTCTGAGCGCATAGCCAGGAGTAACCCCTGAGCATCACCGGGTGTGGTCCAGAAACAAAAAAACAAAACAAAACAAAACAAAACAACAAAAAAAGAAAATGTACAGAAGGAAAGCTTTTATGGCCTGTTAGCTCTTTTGTTATTATTTTCATAGTAGGAAATGGACAAACTTTAAACGACAAAGTAAGGGGAATGTATCTATATACAATATTCAGTAGACAATTTGTTGCCTAGTTTTGATAAAGGTACATAGAATATACAATGAGTCAGTGCTATTTCTGTGGAAGTCACCACGTATGTTAAATTTAACACATAGCGTAACTCGTAAGTCTGGGGTTTAAAGAGCATTGTTATGGCAAACACTTTCTCAAATGAGGTGCTTGTTGAACTAGTCTCAGATGTGTTTTTCTCGAAGGATGAACTGAAATAATCATTGTGGATGAGCCAGAAATGAAGTTCTGCATTTCTCCAGTGCATTGTCAACTTGTTCATGACTTCATCAAAGGAAATGTCTGAAAAGAAATGTATGGTCTTGGTATTTTTTGGTCACACTCTGTGTAGTGTTCAGGGGTTTGGTGGAATCTATTATTTTTATTTGTTTTGTGTGATTTTTTGGAGAGGGGCACATCTGGCAACACTCAGGGCTTACTCCTGGATCTGTGCTCAGAATTCATCCTGGCAGGCTCAGGAGACCATATTGGATGCTGGGGATCGAACACGGGTCTATTCCAGGTCAGCCACATGCATGGCCAATGTCCTACCAGCTGTGCTATTACTCCAGATCCTGGAATCTGTTTTACTGTCCTACTTTCCCAAACATTCATAGAACTTTCTAATTTATGCATTTCCAATTATGTTTTGAAAATCTGAATTTATGTGTCAGAGCTTTCTGTTTTAGCAATAGTGTGTGTGTGTGTGTGTGTGTGTGTGTGTGTGTGTGTGTGTGTGTGTTTGCTCACGTGCATGCTGAGGAACCAACCTCACCCTTACCACACTACCAAGGCAAATGCTCCACCACTGGGTAATATCCCTTGTTCCATACTATTTTTCTTTTTAAAATAGCAATCGATTGTATTTCTTGAGAGAACTTAAACTGCCGTTCTTCTGTCACATTCCTGTAAAGGATCATTGGTATAGCATGTAGGTATCCTTGCCAAACAGATGGCCAGGTTCAATCTCTGGCATTACATACCTGGCATTGAATTACTCAGGAGTGCTAGCTGAGCATAGAGCCAGAAGTAAGCCATGAGCACTACTGAGTATGTCCCCAAACAAATTGCCATTAAGTAAAATGACCAGTGCTAATTGTTTTAGGATCAGAGCACGGATCAGAAAACATATGCATGTGCTGTGTACCAGGACTATTAGCAGAAAGTTCTCATGAACTTTTTGACTATGAATATTACTGGGTATAGAAGATCTACACTCGATTTTGAAAGTACATTTATAGCTTCCTGGAACTTTCTATTTAACCTTCTTGGAAAGTTACTCTGGATATAAATGAATGCCAATTGGAAGTAAGACTGTAAATCTGACCCAGTAAGTGTAATGATTAGCATTGGAAATATCCCATTGTGGAATTCTAGTTCCATCTGCTCATGAAAAAAAGATTGGGTAATTATAATAAAGAATTCAGTGTGTGGAAAACGAGTATAATGTAAAAGAAATGATTGCCAAAAGTCTCTGATAATGATGTGTATATTGGAGGTGTGTAGGGGTGGGTGGGGAGGGATTTAAGGAATGAGAAAATTTCCTCGGGAGCTTACACTCCGTTTAGTTAATGATTTTCAATACACTTATACCCTGATTATTATTCTGCAGGTAGAAGTTCTGTTATTTCTTGAATGTGTTTGAGTTGCAGCTAATGTTTCCCGGTGTAATTTATACCACCTATACATATTAACGGGATGTGCATTTCTGTCCTGGAAAATGGCTCCCAACAGTGAAGGTAGTAGAGAGGAACAGCTGGACCACGGAAGAAGAGAAAGCTGAGGAAGAATTGGAAGGGAATTGGTGACAGTGACAGACTTACTGGTAGATGATCTTGGGACAGGAAAAACACTTGTGTTAGAATGATCAAATAGTCTCTCATTTTAGAACACATTATTGAAGTTAGTTGATTCTTTTTGTTTTATAGTTACTTGTGATTTCGAGAGAGAATGCAATTCATCCCGTTTAGGCTGGCAGTGGTCAACCTTTAATAAGTAACAGTCCCCTTTCCTTTCATCAGAGCACCTGTAAAATTAGAATCTATAATCGGAAATTTGTATCAATCAGACCATTACTCTGGAGACTGCTGCTCAAGAAATACGTGTGAAGGTTTCAAGTAAGCTCTAAGCCATTCCTTTAAGTTAGTTATTTATAATAAAGTTTGCCTTGTTGTACATAACTTCTTCTTTTGAAATGGCAGATTACCCTTTTTGGTAAATTTTGTACATTAAGAGAGCAAGTTTTAATTATATCAGAGAAAGCTTCACAGTATGTGACTGTTGAATTATTTCTTAAAGCTAAAATAATCCTTAAAATTTTTTTTTTTTGGTTTTTGGGTCACACCCAGCAGTGCTCAGGGGTTACTCCTGGCTCCATGCTCAGAAATTGCTCCTGGCAGGCACGGGGGACCATATGGGGCACCGGGATTCGAACCGATGACATTTTGCATGAAAGGCAAATGCCTTACCTCCATGCTAACTCCCGGGCCCCAGTAATCCTTAAAATTTAAAGAAGAATTCTTTTTTAGTTTCTTGACATTGGAATGAATATTTGGTCTTTTTCAAAGTTGCCTTTAATGATGTGTATCTTTTAATCTCTGAAACTCTGGAATTTTATTAATTCTCTAATGCTTGTCTAGGACCAGAGAGGTAGTATAACAGGTAAGGTGCTTGCCTTGCATTACCTGACCTGAGTTCTATCCCTGGCATTCCCTCTGGTCTTCTGCATACCTCTAGGGGTGCTTCCTGAGTATAGATCCAGGGGTAACCCATGAACAATACCGATGTGGCCTCAAAACAAAACCGTAAAGCTCCTACTTAAAATGTATTTGTAAACATTTTCAAGTGGTAATGCATCTTGTGATACCTATTATCTTCTTTAAAGCTAACAAATAGAACTTAAAGTATTGAAAATACTGAAAAAATAGTTTCAGATATTCAGATATTCTTTACACTGAACATTATATATTTATATACAATGTTTATTTAAAAATAAATGCACACAATTAAATAGTCAAGTTCTTTTGGACAAGTTTTCAAATTGTATTGACCATGGCATCACTTGATGAGGTGTTGGAGAATTATTTTTTTCTAAGAATGTATGTACATGGATCTGGAATAATAGTGCAGCAGAAGGGCATTTGCCTTGCATGTGGCTGACCCAGGATGGACCTGGGTTTGATCTCTGGCATATCATAAGGTCCGCTAAGCCAGGAGTGATTTCTGAGCTCATAGCCAGGAGTAACCTCTGAGCGTCACTTTGTGTAGCCCAGAAACCAAAAAAAAATGTATGTACACATTATATATTCATATACATATATATACACCCATGTTATATATACATATGTATCTGGGATCTTCCTACTGAAACATAGGATCTTTAAACATATTAGTACTTCAGTGAATAATCTGTGGTGATTATTTTGATTGGGTAAGATTTGGATCAGGTTTGTAATGCTGCATCAGAACATCTAGTTAAAATATGAGTTTTGGAATTTCACCAAGATTCATTGGATCTAATATAAAGTCTGAAGGTCAGTATCTTTAACAATTCCATGATGAAATTTGCTGCTCACCCTGGGATTATGCACTGAAAATCACTGATCTAGTGAAAATAGTATAGACTTGAGACTAAGGCCATCTGGTTTCTGGTCCATTTACTAATATGTAGAAAGCTTTACCAGGAATGGATAATAGCTATGCAATCTTTTTTTGCATTGTGTTAAATTCACCAAGGTCCAGTTTTTTTCTATATTATGCTTGAAATTGCTAAGACAACTATATTGGTTAAATAAGAAGTACAGACAGAATATGAGAAGGCAGAAATGAGAAAAAGAGGAGGCTTATTAGTATAAAAGTGGTGGTGAAAAGTCAGCAAAGCTCTGTGTCCTGAAATTCTTTACCAGATCTTAGTGAAAACAATATACTGTGAACCCAAATCAAGAATATAAAATCTATTGAAAGTCAAGGTAAGTGTTAGCAAATTTTTTTTTTTTTTGCTTTTTGGGCCACACCAGTGATGCTCAGGGTTCTGGCTATGCGCTCATAAATTTCTCCTGACTTGGAAAATGTTATCTTATTGTGGGTTTGATTTGTATTTTATTGATGAATCTGATGTGGAGCATGATTTTATATATTTGTTTATTTAATTCTTTATTTATCTGTTGAGGTTTTTTCTCTTATTGATAGTTATTAATAACTATTAATTTTCTTCTTGCTGCATTTCACCTTCCTAAAATATTTTTCCCACACCAAATGCCAATTTACCTGGTTTAATAATTGGTTTGTCAGGGGTCTTGTACTATAGATCTGTTGTTCCCCCAACTATTAGTGTCTATCTTTATCTCTACTTACTTTCTTGATGTTGAATGCAATGTTTTCTGGTATAAGTATGACCTTGCCAGCTTTTGGGGGAGGTTTACTAGTGACTTCTATAACAGTTTTCCATCCTTTTACTTCTGAGTCTGTGTCTATTCTGATATTTTACATATGTGTTTCCTGTATGCAGGCAATGGATAAATTTTGTTTTCTGACCCAGCCCTTCTCTGTGCTGTTTAATGGAAGAGTTTAATCCATTGAAATTCAAGAAAAATATTGTCAGAAGGGGCTGCCAGGCCATTTTATTGTGTTTAGTTTTGCTTCTACAATTGATTATTTAGTTTATATGTGATCTTTCAGTAGTTCATTTAAAGTCAGTTTGGTTAACATTAATGTCACCAATTCCTTTTTCTCTGAGAATGTTTTATTACTCCTCCCCATATAAATGAGAGGTTTGCTGGACTGTGAACTCTAGAAATAGTTTAATTCAGCAGATTGAATGTTATTTCACTCGTTTTTTTGCCTGAACCATTTCATATGGGAGATCTGGTGTGACTTTTAGGGTCTTTTTTTATATTTAGTTTTTTCTCCCTTAATGCTCTAAGAAGTCTCTCTCTCTCTCTTTTTTAAATTTTATTTTATTGAAACATTGAGATCTACAAAATTCTTCATCATTAAATTTCTGCTGTACAGTGAATCAGGGCCCTTTCTACCACCAGTGTTGAACTCCCTCCACCAATGTTCCCAGTGTGCATCCTATACCACCACCCTTTGTCCCCTGGCCTGTCAGTATAACAGATGTATTTAAGTTTAGTTTGTTAAAGTTTAGGTTCTTGATTCTATTGTTGTTGACTTTGGCTTGGATATTTAGTTCTATTTTATTTTTTTCCACCAATGCATCTGAGATCACTTGGCCCTTGGCTATTTTCTTCTTAATTTTACATTAAATGCAGAAATATGAAGTAAAACAAACTAATCCATGTCCCAAGGTTCTATGAAAAAGGCAGAAGCTCCTATTTAATAACAAAAAAAAGAAAAAAAGGTGGTGGCAGGTTTTTTTTCCCCATAGATACAGCAAATAGTTGAGGAAAAATAGAAAGGAAAAACTTTCGGCTTAAAAATAGAGAGACCCTACCCATGAAGCATCCTGCCATTAAGACCATCTACCTGCTCTGGGCATACTAAGTTGTCTAACAGTTAAAATCTTACTTCATGGTCCCAGTATATGTTCTTCTCAATAACAGTTGTTGTATCAGGTTTCTGTAATTAGAGATTTTGGTTTCTGCACAGATCCTACGTCGAATTCAGGGTGTCATGGAGCATCTTCTAATTTCATCTCATTGTTAGGTAGTAATGCAGGGAAACCTGCTATGAAAGCAAGTTATTGTTGTTTCCAAGTTGTCGAGTGTCATAGAACTCATCAGGGAAGTTTCTCCTTGGTTTTTAGCATTTTTATTACTATACGTCTTGGTGTTGTTATATTTGAGTCTATTTTGTTTGGTGTTCTTTTGAATTATGCACATCTGTCTTTTTCCAGAGAATAGAACAATTCTCTAATATTATCTCTCCCACTATTTGTTCTTCCCCACTACTTGTTCTTCCTTTCCTCACCAAAATCCATTTATGTTAAAACCCTCAGTAAAATAGAAATAGAAATAATCCTCCTAAAGATAATAACAACTACGGTACCTATAAAAGTTTATAGCCAATATTATTATTAATGATTAAAAACTGAAGCATTCCCACTGAGGTCAGGAATGAGCAAGGATTTTCATTGTCTTCACTCTTATTCAACATAGTATTAGAAGACCTAGCAATAGCAATTAATCAAGAGAAAGAAATCAGAGATCCAAATTGAAAAAGAGGAAGTTAAGTTATCTTTGTTTGCAAATGACATGGTGATATGCATTGAAGCTCTTAAAGAGTTTATCAAAAAAGCTCCTAGAAACAATAAACCAATTTAGCAAAGTCTCTGGCTACAAAGTTAATACACAAAACTAAGTTGCACTTTTTATACAAATAATGACACAGAGAAGAAGGAAATCAGAGTCTATCCCATTTAAAATAGTGTAAAATATACTATTTAAGTTCCATTATATGTATTTTTGTATATTATATATGTAGTATATATGTATGCACTATGAATTGTATATATATACATGATAGAATTCTATATAGTTTTAAGGATTGATGCAATCATACAAATCTCTCCAACATGAATGGAACTGAAGATATCAAATTAAATGTACCAAGCTAAAAGAAAAAGATATAGGATGATATCACTTATTATGTAGTATTTAATATTTAAATTAAATTAATTACATAAATTAATTATGTAATATTTAATATTTAAATTTAATAGTATTTAATATTATGTAGTATTAGCATGTGGGAATACAGTAGTTTATATAGATGTTTTCTATAGTGAGGAGAAAGAAAGACATTAAGTAGAAGAGGAGAAAGACATGTTAGGTAGTAGGGAGTGGGGACAGGAATCAGATGAACTCAGGTGTATTGGTGGTGTTAAAGGATAGATATATTTAAAACATGAAGTCAACAATGCTGAAATCATGAGAAACAGACTTTAACAATCAAACTTAAAAGGTTTGATGTCAGCTTTGGTGGGAGAAAGTATGGAATGGACTTTGGAAGCATTGGTGGAAGGAGGTTGACACTGGTGGTGGGATTGGTGCTGAAACATTTTGTCTAAAACTTAACTATGAATAACTTTGTAAATCACAATGCTTTAATTAAAATATTTAATAAGAATATCTTCTAAGATCAGATCAGAGATTGACTATCATCTTTTGGAAGAACAAGGAATATGCTTTAGGATGTATGAACATTCTAGAATAAAGCTTTGTGCTGTAGTTTTGTGGATTAGTTTAGTATTACCTTGCTAGACAAGATACTTAAAATTTAATTAATAAGCCAATATTTTATTATTGTAGAGCCACACTATAGGGTTGGGAATTTAAGCTAGGTCTTGTTACATATAAAGAATGTGTTCTACCACTTGAGCCAAATCTTTATCTATTTTAGGAAAAGTATGCAGAAAACATTTTTTTTCAGTTTAGGATATTTTAGTCCAAATATCTAGTATAATATAGCATCAATTAAGTCTAGTTTAATATAATCTAGTACAATAAAATAAGAAAGAGCTACTTCAAATCTTGATGATCTAATTCTTATTTAAACTTCTCCAGTAATTATTTGATAAGCCTCAATTAACAAAACTAGTTCTAGAATCTTGGCAAATTTATTTCCCTACCTTTTAGAATAGTCCTTTTTAACTTGTCCAAATATTTGGCTTGTCTATGACTCCTTGTTCTGTAATCCTATTAATGCTTTTTTCTCTTGTCAATCATAATATGGTTGTATTGTTTGACTTTCTGCAAAGATTCTGCAAAAACACCTGCAAATGTTTGCTTTATTAGCTTTGAGAGAAGACAGAAAAAAATGACATTTCTACTAACAATGAGTTATTCCATCTGTTTGTAACTGTTAATAATTTAAATGGAACAGAGCCTACTTTTTCTGGTTAAATTATAGGCAAATATCAATCTCCAGCTTATTTTTAACACAAACTTAAAAGAAAGCCATCTTCATATACCCGCTGAAAGTTTATATAATGATAGGGACTAATTTCATATTATGTCCTTTTTTTACATTTTTATTTATTTATATTTATTTATTTTTGATTTTGGAGATGTATCTGATGAAGCTCAGGCTTATTCCTGGCTCTTTGCTCAAGAATCACTTCTGGTCTGGACTGGGGCACCAAGTATGGTGCTGGGGATCAAACCTAAGTCAGCTCCATATTAAGCAAATGTTCTGCCTGCTGTACTATTTTTCTGCTATCAGTGTTACATTTATATTGAATATTTCTCAATCTTTGAATATTTCTTAATCTTTAGACAAAGGAAAAGACTGATTAAAAACAACTTTCGGGGTCGGAGAGATAGCACAGCGGCGTTTGCCTTGCAAGCAGCAGACCCAGGACCTAAGGTGGTTGGTTCGAATTCCATATGGTCCCCCTTGCCTGCCAGGAGCCATTTCTGAGCAGATATGACCCCTGAGCACCGCCCACAAAACAAAACAAAACAAACAAAAACCCCAACTTTCAAAAAATACAATGTTTTTTAGAGCAGTTTGAACTTTTTAAAGCATAGTTCAGAGGTAAGTAATGATTATTCCCATCTCTGCTCATGTAGTCTCTTCGATTATCAATAGACCTCATTTAAGTGGTGAATTACTATTTCTCTTTTGTATAAACACCAATGATCTAAAATACCCGAATATACTATATCGATTGAGGAAATTGATATGGTAATCAATTTCAAGAAATTGAAGAAAAAGAAACACTTCCAAATAGTTTTTTATGAAACTAACATCACCTGATACCAAAAACTGGTGCTTTTTTTTTTTTTTTTAGATAAAAGAAAAGCTAATTTTAGGTACACCAAAAATCACCTAAAATTAATAGTGTACAATAGGTTCAGTATTTATGTTCTATACTTTTCACTTATCATGTTATAGAATATATTTGCATTGCTCTAAAACTTTGTTTATACCTCTGACCCAAAATTTATCCCTTTTTCTTTATTTATAGTTTTGACTTGAACAGGATGCTAGTTAATTGGAATCATACAGTATTGTGTCTTTTCACATGGATTTCTTTCACATTATATGCACATTACTCTACCCCTGACCATACATGAAAGCTTACTTATATTTTTATCATAGATTAATATTGCATTGTCCAGATGTATCACAGTTTACCAATTTATCTACTAAAAGGCATATTAGCTGCTTTTAAGCATTAAAAGTTATGAGTAAAGCTTCCATTAATGATAGTTTTTGTTTGAGTAAAAATTGTGAGCATTTTTGGAATAAATACTGTATATGACTGCTATGATTCTATGATAAAGACTATATTCAGTTTTAAGAAACTGCCAACTTCTCTTCAAAAGTATTTGCTATTTTACTGTGTTTGGCAGTTTGCATTTTTACCAGCAATGACCAAGGACTCTTGTTCTATATTCACAAGAGCTTTTAGTGTAATCAGTGTTGCATGCCTTGGGCATCCTAATATGTATATAATGTTATATTATTGTGGGTTTAATTTGTATTTTATTGATGAAATATGATATGGAGCATAATTTCATATATTTGTTTATTTAATTCTTGACTTATCTGTTGAGGGTTTTTTTGTCGTATTACTAGTTGGTTTTCTTCTTGCTGCCTTTCACCTTCCTAAAATATTTTTCCCACACTAAATGCCAGATAATTTACCTGGTTTAATATTGGTTTGTCAGGGGTCTTGTACTGCCTTTACTATAATCTCAGTTAGTCTTCTATTCTTAAAATATCCTGTATTTTCTTTCACAGTATTTCCCCTCATTTTAAATTATATGTTTGTCTGATTATTTTTTAATATCTTTTCCTACAAGTGCCATTATAATACATTTACTCAGCTAAAACCAAACTTGAATTTTATCCATAAGTATTTGGATTTCATCCATAAGTATTTGTTGAAAGAATGTCAAATATTACAGAAGTATGAGGAATTTTCCATATCATATTATTGGGGTTTTTTTTGTGTGTGGTTTCTGTTTTAAAATGACATTTTGCCAAGTGCAGAGATTCAATGAGAGCAAATAGGTAGAGTTTTTAAAACTTGCATTTCTTATCATGGTGAAGGAGTGAAAAAATAGTTTGGAAACTAGAAATGCTTAGTTTTAAGATGCAGAGGGAATGAGTTTGTAGAAAGAAATTTAACTAGAATCAGAAACAGCTCTATATTCTTCCTTTTTTTTTTTTTTTGGCATCTTCTTGTGTTTTGAAAAAAAATTTTTTTTTCTGTCACACCGGTGACGCTTGGGGATTACTCCTGGCTATGCACTGAGAAATCGCTTCTGGCTTGGGGGACCATATGGGATGCCAGGGGCGGGGATCGAATCCATGTCCATCCTTGACCAGGGCATGCAAGACAGATGCCTTACTGCTTACGTCACTGCTCCGGCCCTATGTTTTGAAATTTTCACCTTTAAAATATTGTGAATAGCTCATGAGACAACCAATTAGAAATTCTTTGAAAGTTATAACATAACCATGTTATATGATTTTACTCTCCTTATTTTGATTTGTATTTATCAGCAGTGTTTTAGTTGTAGCTTGTCAAAACAATAATGAACCTAATAACTCTCATAAAATAGTACTTGATGCCACCTTTTATCAATTAATGCAAGTTATTATTAAATAAGCACTCAGGAATAATGATAATATGTAAGTTTAGTTTATTCACTAGGGATTCCCTTTAAAATTCTTCATATCTTTCTAACAGCAATGCTAATTAACTTTAAATATATTGTAATGTCAACTACAAGAGTTAGAGATTAATATTTAAGTGCTTTGTAGATTGCTATGCTTTTTAATTGTGTATTGCTCAGTAGAGATGCTGTTTGAGGAAATTATTATAAATGATAAATGCTTCCATTAAGTACTTTACTTCCTTGACATTTACTAGTTATATAACAATGAATGACTTTAATGTTCTTTTTACTGATAATTTAAATGGGATATAAGAAATAAAACATTATTTTGAGGCAAGCTTAATTTAATTCAACTGGCATGGCTTGGAATCTTTGCTCCCCTTGATCTTTTATGATTAACTACAAAAGAAGAATTGTTAATGTGAAAATTTTCCTTTTATTTTTTTCACAAGAGGTTTACACAATTTGGGATAAGATAGTTTATCCTTCTCAAGAGGAATTAATAAATGTATTAGAAATGTGTACTTTCAGGGATTGTGCCAGTTAGCTTATAAATGGGAAATGAAATTCTTCATGAACCTAATGAATGTATATAACCAAAAAACAAAACCAAAAAGACACCCCTACAGAATTCAATTTATGTTTTAAATATATTTCTGTTTATTTATTGATGTTATTTGTATTTAATTATTTGATAGCCTAGAAATCAGTTAGTTATTATATAGTCTTGTAGAGCACTGGAGATTTTGTCCCATTTTATTTTATTTTACTACTTAAAATTTTTATGTTAGTCACTGTGATTTACAGTACTGTTAATGACAGAATTTCATGCTTACAATGTTCCAATGCCACAGTGTGAACCAGAACATTCTCTTCCCTTTATTGTTGTCTCGGGGTCCTCCTATAGAATTATCCCCTCTTCTAACCCCTGTTATCTCCCAAACACCCACAATGCTTAAGAAGCTCTGTTCTGTAGACCAGTTCTCAGTTTCTATTGCCTCATACTTATTTTTATATCCCAAATATGAAAGAGAGAATTCTGTATCTGTCCCTTTTCTTCTAGCTGATTTAACTCAGCATGATCCCCTCCAGTTCTGTCTCTGTAGTGATAATCAAATGAATGGCATGATTTAATCTCTTCTTATACTTTAGTAGTATTATTTAGTAATCTGTTCTTGGAAATGCTCTGGTAGTCTAGATAATGTGAGTAGTGCTGCAATGAACATAGGACAAATGTCTTTTCTGAATAGAGTATTTGATACTCAGACATGGAATTGCCAGGTTAAGATTAACTGAAAGTTCAGTTCTTAACTTTTTTTTTTGAGAAGTGTCTTTATTGTCTTCTCCAAAAGGGTTTCTTTCCTCTCACATCTATATCAACACTGATTCCTTTGATTCTTTTTTATGTATATCAGTCTCACTGGTGTGAGGTGTATCTTATTGTTGTGTTATTGAATTTACATTTCCCTGATTATGTGATGCAGAACATTTTTTCATCTACTTCTGAAATATATGAAATATATTTACATGTCTTCTATTAAGAAATTTCTTTTCATGTCTTCTCTCCTTTTTTATTGGGTTTTGATCTTGTTGAATTTTACAGGTGCTTTATTATTTTAGGTCTTAATTCTTGGTCAGTTGAATAGTAGAAAATATTCTCTTTCAGTTTGTGGGATGTCTTTTTAGTCAGTCACTATTTCTTTTGCAGTGTAGGAGTTTCTTAAGTTGATGTTGTTCCATTTATCTTTGCTTGGCCAATAGCATCAAATAATTAAAGATGCATCTAGTTTCAATGTCGTGGTGAATTCTGCCTATTTTCTTCAATATAATATGTGGGTTATGGTCTGATATAGAGGTCTTTACTCTTTTTTGCATTGACTTTGTGCATAGCATAAGCTTGTAAAGTAATGTAGTAGGTTACAAAGTCAATACACAGAAATTCATGGCATTCCTATATACAAACAATGTAATAGAAGAAAGGAAATAAAAACCCCAATTTAATTAAAAATTGCATAATTTCACCTGAACAAAGTCAGGTACCTGGGTATTAGCTTAACAAAAGAGGTGAAAGACTTATATTTAAAATAAACTATAACTAACTGCTAAATGAAATAAAAGAAGACCCAGGAAATGGAAAGATATTTCTTGTTCATGAATTAGTGTTAATATTACCAAAATAACAATGCTATCCAATATACTAGATACATTTCATGCATTTGCTATAAAATTTTCCATAGCATTTTTGAAATATAGACCATATGTGCCTGCAATTTTTTTGGAGTGATTAGCCACCACCACCTACCTGCCCACCTACCCCTGAATGCAATCCTAGTTTCCCTAACTAGAAGATGGGAGGCTTTCTTTCCCTAACTTAAAATTATACTATGATGCTATAATAACTGAGAAAGTGTGGCACTAGAATAATGGCAGATTCTTAGACTGTTGAAATAGAATTGAGAGCCTAAAGTCCAGGTATATTCTCAGCTATCTTAGGTATAAGAGCTAATGGAAGGAATGGAGCTAGGAAAGTCTATTCTGATATACTAAATTTCTTACATATTTCACAATATCAAGGATGACAGATGGAAAGGCAAATTTGGAATTTCACATCTAATAGAAAAAATGAGATGGTAGGCCTAATCAACGTGATGTAAAACTTTTAGAAATATATATTTGTAGTTGATGAAAGTTGCTAAATTTTTTATGGTTAAGGTATGTAACCTGAAAATATTGAGCTCATGCAACCAATATGGAAATCTTGTTGAGAATAAATTTTAAAAATTTACTTAAGTTCTAATTTAATAAAGCACATTTGAATCTCATTATCAATGGAATGCATTTAATTGAAGTCAAGTTGATTTAAACAGATAGTCGGAACTCAGTCTAATCTTTTTTTTCTTCCTCTAGGGACACTCATCTACTTATATCTATTCTCAAAGTTTAGGGATAGCAAAAGTTCAATTTAAGAGAAGCATACATTGTTTTAACCTAAATGGATTGTTTAAATGCTTGTGAGATTAATTTGTAGATACATTTTTAATTGATTTGTGCTTTGAGTATTCTCTTCGAGAAAACTAACTAAAATATATAGATGTAAAGTCTAAAATAAGTTTTAAATTAAAAATTTGCCATAATACTTGCAGTGTAATTTGCTATGTTATATCAGGAATATATTGACTATTTTCAAAAACATTACAAATTTAAATTATTTTATTTAACTAAAATAACACTGGCATAATTACTTAATAAAAATGAACACTCAGGCATTTTGAAAATTTAGCCATTTTAGATATCCTCCAAGTAAATATTTAAAAGCTATACTTATTATTTCTGTAGCATGCATCTTTCCAATAATAAATAAGGTAATTATAGAACTAATGCTCTGAAAATATTTTAATATGATTTCTTATAACATATACGAACCTGTGTCTATTTTAAATGTGAGCAATACAGAAAAACTATTTTTAATAATTTTGTTTCTTTATCCCTAGAGAGAACCACTATTACTACTAAGCACTATAATCACTATTACCAATGGGAATATATACTTCTAAATGTGTAATGTATAAATATTTATGAATAATAATATCTCCTACTGTATATATTCTTATATTGCTTTCTTTTATGTACACACCCCGATAATCCATTTTAAGATTTATAAGTCTGCCTCATCTATTTAAAGATTACATAGAATCCCATTGCATGAAGGTATTGTAGTTCATTTTGTGAATCCTTATGCCAAATGAATGCTTAATGTATTTTCAAGATATTTAGATATCACAGTCACAGTGACATTGAACTACCTTTTAGCTTATGTTGTTTCTTTAAAATAGGTTTACAAAATTGATATTGCTGAACCAAGCTGTATACGTTTTTAACGTATATTATTATAAACCTCCCAGAAAAAAATTACCAGTTATATTCAATATAATACTATATAAAAAGTCTATTTTCAGACAGTCTCACATTTAAAATATAAGAGTTTGCTGTCATAAAATCATGGTTACGATTGTTAATGTTTTTGCTGTACAATGCAACCATGCCTTTACATCCACCGAAGTGACAAGGACATTTTGGCACTCTCCTTCTCACTCCTTATGTCACTTCTCTCTGTCATTTCTATTCCCATTTTTCAGTCCTCTTCACCACTTGATAGCCTCAGTTCTGTTGTCAAACTGCAATAAACACGTTTTTAATATTTGATAATTAGATAAGAAAAATCACTTTATTTGATAAGGATATTATTTACATGACTTTATTTAAGCATATTTTCATGTAATTTAAAGCAGTTGTATGATTTTATGTTATCTTTTCCAAAATTAGTTAGCAGAGAGTTTGAATCAGAAACATATAGAGAACTATTTTTTCACTTGGATTATAAAAGTTGGAGAATTTTAAGTTTTAATATAGTCATATCTGTCTATCTTTTTCTCTATGATTTTGGCCTTATTACATGTTTAAGAAAAGAATTACACTTAATTATTATACAAATGTGTGCTTCTAATTTTTTTTTTTTTGCGATGGGGAGGCACACCCAGTGATGCTCAGGGGTTACTCCTGGATATGCGCTCAGAAATCACTCCTGGTTTGGGGGACCATATGGGACGCCAGTGATTGAACCACCGTCCGTCCTAGGCTAGCATTGGCAAGGCGGCGAGGCAGGTGCCTTGCTGCTCTGCTACACTGCTCGACCCCGCTTCTAATTTTTCTAATACTTCTGTAATTTATTTCATTTTTAATACATTTGAAATTATGGTATTTCATAAAACAGAACTATAGTTTTTGTTGTTCAAATGTATAGAAATGTTTTCTAAAAAAAAAAAAAAAGAAATGTTTACTAACTTTTCCATATTGTTTCCTTGTTATTTGAAGCAGCATTTCTACCTCTAATACTTGAAACAATTCCATTGGGCATATCAAGAAGATTTGGGGGGGGGGTGTCACATTCTGCGGTGCTCAGGGGTTACTCCATATGGGATGCCAGAATTCGAATCACTGTCCATCCGTCCTGAATCGGCTGTGTGCAAGGCAAATGCCCTACCGCTGTGCTATTTCTCTGGCCCCAGATGAGGATGATTTTTATTGTATTTATCTACTAATTAGTGGAGAGTTTATTTTTTCTAATATATTTCTAGGACATTTGTTTTCATAAATTTGGTCTTTCTTTTTCAACTTTACGTGAAGTAAAATCCATATGTAAATAGGACATGAAATTTATGAGATATAATGAATTTAATTTATTGATAATACACTGAAACATATGTATTAGTAATGTAGGTAGTAAAAGTCTATATTTACATCTTCATTATAGACATTCTGTAAAGAGACCGTGGCATGCTGCTTTTCATAAAGAGCACCTTCAATTAATCATAACAATGAAACAAAGTCCATGTTGGCCTAAGACCAGCCAGGATTCTTAGATCCAGATGATACACGAGTCTCAGGAGAAAGGATGGAATCAGCCTCCAGGCCCATTTGATTCAGCTCTTGGTGTTTTTCTCTAGTGTAAAGATGAATGATCAATTTTAAACATAGTGTTTTCAAGTGTGATGTGGACATCTGTCTTAGAAAAACAGTGTTGGCAAAACGCTGTCTCTCCGAGACCACTGAGTGATTGTCAGATGACCTTTCTTGGTGTCCATCTCGTTTTTGTTTATACTGGCACTGCTAAGGCACACATTGTAATTATTTCTCTTGGGACTTTTATATTAAAAAATTATACACTGAACCCAACCTTTGAGGTAGATGAAAAGTTCTTGTTTTTGACTAGAAAACCAGCAATGTTAATGTGCCTAGTATAGAAAGTAAGTAGCAACTAGTGAAAAAATGAAAACCAATAAAGCCAAGATTTGAGAGAAATAAGGTCTTTCCCATGAGAGCAGTTGGTTCTCAGGAGAAGCCACAATTGGTGGATTTAAAGGTAAAGAAGAGTTGAGAAAGCTCTTTAGGTGGACTTCACAGACAACAAGCCCAGATTTATGCCCTGTGGTTGTGGGGTGAATTTGAAAGGAGATAATCAAGAAAAACAATGGAATAAATAGGGGGTCCAGCTTCCCAAACCAGTATTTTCTTGGATTCTGCAATTCTTCTCAACTGTATGAACTTAATTTCATCATTAAGAAAGAAAGAAAATAATTTTAAGAATGAGCTTCTGTTTTACTCTATTGATTCTATTCTTTTTTATTTGGTATTTCATTGAAAGGTCACTGATTTTTTTCAGTAGGTTTGAAAATTTTTGCTTCCCTAATGAATAACAGAGATGAAGAAAAATAGAAAAAGTTGGAGAAATAGATTATTTTTATCTACTGTCCTTCATTGTCAAGATCACATAAAAAGTTTGTTTCAGATATTGCATAAATAATGTTTTTAAATATACAAATTAAGCTTTGGCATTCTTAAATTGTGACTCTCAAGGATGTTATGTTTGGTATTATTTTTTAATGATCTAATTCTTCCTTTGAGGCAGTATCCTCTGTGGTTTTTGAAAAAAGATGTAAATGAAATGCTTTTCCACATTTTTTTCTTGCCTTTTGAGTTGTTTAATATCTATGACTGACATTAGCTCTTTGGACAAAAAAATAGCAATGATTCTTTAGGCATTCATAGCAGAGGTATAATATCAAAGGAATTTTTAATATTAAGAAAGTAACTCTCTCTAGCCATATAATTTGTGCTGTTTTAAAGTCTTTCTTATTAGTACTTTTATTTCCCTCTCTCACAATCATCTCTGAACAGATTGGTCCCCTAAAGCCATGCTTCTATTGAACCTCTTTCCAACCATGATTCTTTCCTCTAGTCTCTGTCTTCTTACCAGTTGACATCCTAGTTTCATGTTATGTCCCTCCCCACTTATGTAACTTTTACATATGACCCTTTGGAATGTCCTGGAGTATTAAAACTTCTTGAAAACTACCAGAGGAAAGAATTTTCAGCAAACAATCGGTATCAAGAGAGAAATGAAAAAGATTTTCCTGACAGACCCTCAGTAAACAACTGACCTACTGGCATCCAACATTTGTGCTTCCAGACCAAAGAACAAGATGTTTTTCTTTCTTTCTTTCTTTCTTTCTTTCTTTCTTTCTTTCTTTCTTTCTTTCTTTCTTTCTTTCTTTCTTTCTTTCTTTCTTTCTTTCTTTCTTTCTTTCTTTCTTTCTTTCTTTCTTTCTTTCTTTCTTTCTTTCTTTCTTTCTTTCTTTTCTTTTTTCTTTATTTTTCTTTAATATATAAATCTTTATTTAAGTACCATGATTACAAGCATGTTTGTAGATGGGTTTCAGTCATAAACAGAATACTCCCTTGACCAGGGCAACATTCCCACCACAAATGGCTCCCCTCCTCCCCTGCCCCTGACTGTATTTGCAACAGGTATTCTACTTCTATCATTATTTAACATTGTCATGCTAGTTGTTAGTGTAGTTATTTCCCTAACAGTGTTCACCAGTTTTTGTAGTGAGCTTCAAATTGTGAGCCAATTCTTCTGGCCCTTCCAGCACTTAACTCTATTGTCTCTGGGCCTTATTACAGTAATGCCTTTAATTTTTCTTAAAACTCATAGATGAGAGAGACTATTCTGTATCATCTTTCTCCCTCTGACTTATTTCACTCAAAATAATAGATTTTATATACATTCACGTATGGGAAAATTTCATGACTTCATCTTTCCTGATTGGCTGTATAATATTCCATTATGTATATGTACCACAGTTTCTTTAGCCATTCATCTCCTGAAGGACATCTTGGTTGTTTCAGTATTTGACAAAAGTGTTCCTGAGGAGAATAAAGGAATGTGTCTTTATAATGAAGATGATAAAATATGTCTATTTAATACAGAATTTTCTATTCCAGCAAGTTTAAAAGACAGAAAATTATTACTGTTGAAAGTTCATAACTATGGGGTTTATAATAAGTTTTTCAGAGTGATTTATTGATACCATTTGAAAAGCAGGCCATCAGGGCCTTCCTGAAGCTAATATCAATGAAGCCATAACTGATGTTGGCAGTAAACAGGTACACTATGCATTTGAGGGGAAGGTCTTTTTCACACATTTCAGAATAATGGAGCCTGATTAAAGGTTGTGCTTTAGGGGCCCGGGAGATAGCATGGAGGTAAGGTGTTTGCCTTTCATGCAAAAGGTCATCGGTTCGAATCCCGGTGCCTCATATGGTCCCCCGTGCCTGCCAGGAGCAATTTCTGAGCATGGAGCCAGGAGTAACCCCTGCGCACTGCCGGGTGTGACCCAAAAACCAAAAAAAAAAAAAAAAAAAAAGGTTGTGCTTTAAGAATTTTTATCCCAAATATAAAACTCCAGTGAAACTCCTTGTGGATATTGTTTTATGTGTTACTAAGCACCAAAGACTTTATAATTATTTTTCCTAAAGAAATATAGAAATATTTGTTAAGTACTTGATACTTAGATAATTTCTTGTCTAGTGTTAAGAACTCTTCTAAAGGTTATAGAGTTAAAATTGTAAGTTAATTATGTATAATTACTGTAGTAATTTTCTTTTTTTTCTTTTTTCATTTTTGGGGAGGTTGGGCCACACCCGGTGGTGCTCAGGGGTTACTTCTTGCTATCTGCTCAGAAATAGCTCCTGGCAGGCATGGGGGATGCCGGAATTTGAACCAACCACCTTAGGTCCTGGGTCGGCTGCTTGCAAGGCAAATGCCGCTGTGCTATCTCTCCGGCCCCATTAGTAATTTTCTTTAATATTTTCTTATCTGTTCTTGAGCCCTTTTAGTGATTTTGAGTCTGCAACATTTTTTTTCATTATTGAAGTTGTATTTTGTTCTGGATTTGGGGTCACATCCAGAGGGAATCAAGAGTTACTCCTGGCAGGCTCAGAGGAGACAATGGGATTTTGGGGATAGAACCTGGCTCAACCATGAGCAAAGCAAATGCCCTCTATACTGTGCAATTGCTCCAGCCCCAGTGTTTTGAGTTTTGTGACAAGTCAGGTTTTCATTTGAGGGATTGAATTTTCTCTTGACTTCCTAACAAACATATAGATATGACCATAGTCTCTTTAGTAGGGAAAGTAGATATATTAGAACTCAGTTCCTTGGGTAAGCACCAATCTACTTTGATCAATCTTGTATTTTGAGGGTAATTTGCTTCCTCTTGTATTATTGCTGTGACCTCTTCCTGCATTGCCAATCCTATTTGGGTCCACACTATCCTTTTCTTTATATCCTTTCCCTGACTCTTTCCCCATCTGAAAATCTTTGTACCAATTCTTTCATTTAATTTTTCTTTTCTTTAACTTATTTTCTGAGTACAGTTGTCCTCATCATCTTGAAGTTCAAGATGATATTTACAATGTCTTGTAAATATTATATATTTGAATTCTAGGCTATCATGTGATAATAATTTGTAAATTGCATGCTCAAATCTACACTTTCTGAGTTTTGTTTGCAAATTCATAAAACCAGAATAGATACTGGTTAGAATAGCATTAGTCTATTGTTTTTAAGTTGTCTATCAGAACAGATAGGAATCTTATACATCTTTATATAGAGATCCTTATAGATTTATACATCTTTATATGTAGATTCTTATGATCTTATAGACCCTTTATAATTAGATCTTTATAGATCCTATAGTCTTTATAGAAATAAAGGTTATGTGCCTATATTTTATCTTTTAGTTATAATTAATTATAGCTATGTGAATACTTTTGGAGTACTTTTAAGAAACTAGTCCTAGGGTTGGAGAGATAGCGCAGTGGTAGGGGTTTTGCCCTGCAAACTGCCGACCTAGAACGGACAGTGGTTCGAATCCTGGCATCCCATATGGTCCCCGTGCCTGCCAGGAGTGATTTCTGAATGCAGAGCCAGGATAACCCCTGAGCACCACCAGGTGTGACCCCAAAAAATACACCTCCCAAAAGAAATTAGTCCCTTCTTAACACATTAAAATAAGAAAGTGAAAAATCATTTTAGCATAACTGCATTTTTGTAGCTGTATTTCTGTATTTTAAGACAAAGAATCTTTATAATCAGTTTGACAACTGGTATTTTGGCTGCCATTCTTAAGTGCTTTGTATTTTGTTCCGTTTTACCTAAGTGTCTTAGAACTGTTCAGTTAAAAGCAACTTGCTAAAAATGTCAAGACTATGTGACAACAAAATTAGATGTTTAAACAGACGGATCAGCTAAGAGACAGGAATGTTGGTATGATATTTCTTCTTGGATTTTTTGTGTAAGGTGTTGGTATTGTTTTTCTTTTGTAAAATATATTTAACATCAAATATATTGCTTTATCCATGTTTACGTGAACAATGAATGCTATTTCTTAGGTTACATTCACACTTTTTATTTTGTCTTCTGCTATACCTTATTCTGCAATAATTATATTGAAAGAATCCAATAGTATCATGAGTATCATGATGGAGACTCAAAGTATGATAGTAATGAGTTACAGAGTTATAGAACTTCTCAGTGATTTGTGAGGAAAAATGATTTTGTTTATTAAGTTCTATTTTAATTTTTTTATTTTTAATTATGAGAACAAAGATGCAAAGAAAGAGGACAAGGTAAAGTTACAGTGGAAGGACAATCACCCATAAACAGAATTCTCAGTAGTCCCATTGCTGATATCTTAACTTTGAACTTTCAGCCAAAGAACATTAAGAAAAATAAAACAGAACCCATGTACAATTACTTTGTCCCTCAAGTCCTCAGATTGTAGTACATAATATTTCTTAGCCGCACACAAAGCAATCTAAAGACATAAAACTTATGTAACTCCTTAAACATTGAAGGCAAAGTAATTTTTTACATTTCCATGCACATGCATAATAGTTTAAGTTAACCTCAAAAGTTTAAGTGGGTTGTTTTTCTTAAGAATTAGTGTCAAAGGAGCACAGTAAAGAGGGTGTTAGAGTGGCAATTATTGTTTGCATAGGCCCACCAAAATATGAGGGACATGGAAAGGAAAAGCCTTGGCCTAAATACAAGGAAGTTTAAGTGGGTTGTTTTTCTTAAGGATTAGAGTCAAAGGAGCACAGTAAAAATGGTGTTAGAGTGGCAATTATTGTTTGCATAGGCCCACCAAAATATGAGGGACATGGAAAGGAAAAGCCTTGGTCTAAATACAAGGAGACCCTACCCTGAAATTTCCTGGCATAAGACCAACTCTAGACTCCAGGCAAACTAGTTTGTCCAATCCAGGTTATTGTCTGTAGTGCCAATACACTTTTATTTTTCACACAGTCTCTGTTGTTGGTATCATGTTTCTGTATTAAAGATCCTGGAATCTGCATATCCTATATTGCAGTCAGGATGCAGATTTCACCTCACCATTATAGGGCAATGCAGAGAACCCTGTCCTGTAAGCAGGTTGTTGTTGTTGTCAAGTTTTCTTAGTGCTAAGGGAAGTCTCTTTTGAGCAGGTCAATGTCAGAGCCGTGGTAGGGTCTTCCCTGGTAGAAGATTGCTTCCAGGTGTTGTTATAAGAAACCTTGGATGTTTCGTAGATAGCTTCCCTGGTTCAGGGGTGAATGGAGGATGCTCATTCTTTTGAGGCCTGTGCCAAGTCATTCTATCAATGTTCAGGGTGTAAGGTCCCATTGCACTATGAGATTTGTGTGTTCCAATCTCTATTAGATAAGAACTTATTTGTATGTATAGTATTTTCCCATTTTAATATGCCTATGCAAACAAGGAACAATGCCACGTGTCATTATTGGCGCATATGGGAGCCATAAGAACAAGTCCAACAATCCCCATGACATGGTTCAATCATAAGCATTAAACTGAGAGACTCTTCCACCAAATCCTTGTTGACCAGCTCACAAAGAGAAGACTAGATAAAAAGTGGGTAGAATCGTCATGGTAAAAGAATATTTAGAAAGAGTTATACCTGTTAAAGAAAATCCATACAAAATATTCAAAAGACATATGTGTCCATTTTATGTCTTTTGAAATAGTTGGGGGTTGTTAAATCCAATGCACGACTTTGGTCTGTGATTAAAACTGTGTAGTGGGGGCTGGGCGGTGGCACTGGAGGTAAGGTGCCCGTGCTAACCTAGGACGGACCAATGTTCCATCCCCCCGGTTCCCCATATGGTCCCCAATGCCTGCTAGGAGTGACTTCTGAGCGAATAGCCTGGAGTAACTCCTGAGCGTCACTGGGTGTGGCCCAAAAACAAAACAAAACAAAAAAACTGTGTAGTAAAAAGGGTAAATGTGGGTACTAATGGCTGGGGATGAGAGAGTTAATACAGTGGTCCTCTCTGACTGCCACGCCTAATCCATAAACAATTCATCTATACAATGTATATAGCCCTTCTGATTTATTTCCCCTCCTCTACACCAGAGCCCCTCTACTCCCACATCTCACAATCCTGATTCGTTATCTTCCCTTTAATTAATCCTCTTTACCCTCAGTTCTTTAATTTGTTAGGCACCAAGACGGACCTCTTGTCCCAACAGATTCTGCCCTTTTTGAACACCCTTACAAAGCTCATTATTACTCCTTAACTCTCTCGCTCCCAACCATCAGTACCCCACATTTACCCTTTTTATTACACAGTTCTAATGTTTATTAAGTTTTAATAAAGAACCTTATTGTGGATTCATCTGTATTCAACTTGTTGAATTCAGGAAAAATGCTCCTGAAAATTGATGGAAATTAGTTTACTGATTTGGCTTATTTGAACATCTTTTTCTAATTGTAGAAGGAAATGTGTGAAAGACATGGCTGAGAGGTCAGAATAATGAAAGAACACATAAGGAGATTTGAATTTTTCCTCCCACTCTGCATATTCTAACAGTGATTTTTATCTTCTCTCTCCTAACTTCTGTTTTTCAGAGCTATTTTGCTTGTTTGGGGATCTTGTAATAACTTTGATTATTGTCTTTGTGAGATGATAACCTAGAATCATATTTTACCAAATACTAAATTTTAGGCAATCTGTGAAAATTTTATAATCATGCTATGTATGTTTTGTTCAAGGTAAGATATAAGCATTATAGGTTAAAAATTCTTTTGTAAGGCAGATTTTAAACACATATTCTTGATAACTTTCTAGGAGATGAAATATTAATTGAAAGAGATATTAATAGCACAACATATGAGAGAGGAAAACTATTTCATGGGTCAAATCAAACAAAGAACATTAGATCTGAATGTTCGTGTAAAACATTTATGACACAGGAATTATACACAGGCATTTAGAGAAACATTAATTTTCTATTTAAAATTTTTAGGAGCCATTAGAGATTTTATGACTGTTGACAATAATTCTATTTGGAACATGATCTCCTTTTATAAAAATAATTAATATGAAAGTTTTCATTAACTTCAAAGGCCAGTCAATGATAGTGTTAACAACTGAGTCACAGTCTAATTTCTAATTTGTCATCACAATTCCTAATTTCCCTTTTTATTTTACTAAGTAGATTAATCATATCTCAGTAATGCAATTATGAGCCTTGATAGAAATTCATAGACAACGTTATATATTTCTAAGCATGTGAATTGAGATGAATTTAAATGTTTTAATAAGTCTATCTGTGTATAAGTAGCTGAAAAAATTTAGTCATTTTTTTAACTTAAGGATTAGGAAGCTGAACACTATGTGATAATTAAAAATAATGACTTACTGAAAAAGCCGCAGTTCTGCTCTTAAATGTCAGGGCCCTTAGAAATCATACTCTGTAATCTAAATTGAGCAATTGATATTTTTGTCACTTGAAGATCAGATAGATATTTGACTTAATGAGACTTCTCACCAGCATCCATAATGAAAGAAAATTTGTTTTCCTTTTTATAGACAACTTTTTAGTCACTGGAATAATAAATCATCCTATCTTTTCTCAAATCAAAGGACAGGGAGACTTACAGGCAGATGTCAAGTAAATTGAGGCTCTGGAGAAGAGGCTCTATTTTTAATGCCTATTTTTAAATATTTTAGGATTTTCTACAGATTTGTCTTATATAGCTAAGAGGTCAGGTATCTATTAATTAATTTCTATTAATTTCTTCATTATCCCAACATTGTGCTCAGTGCATATAAGTTTTCAGATACCAGGTAAATAAGTCCTTCCTTACAATATTTGTATTTACAATGAATTTTCATGTGTATTTTTTGAGCCTTGGAGCAATTACATATATGATAAGTTTTTTAATTCCTTATGTTTCAATTTAGTGACTAAAATCAGATATTACAATAAGGTGACACTAAGTGTCTTGCTCAGGTTCATATAATTTATCGAATGAAATAAACACAACTTGAGAAGAGTTTTTTGTTTGTTTGTTTGTTTGTTTTGCTTTTTGGGCCACACATGGTGACACTCAGGAATTATACGTTCAGAAATCACTCCTGGCTTGGGGGACAATATGGGACACTGAGGGATCAAATCGTGGTCCTTCCTCGGTTAATGTGTGCAAGGCAAATGTCCTACTGCTTGCGCCATGGCTTCAGCCCTGAGAAGAGTTATTTTTGCCCTAAGAACAAAGTATTTTGTTCTTTATACACTGCTACTACACTAATAGGGTTATATAATGAACATTATGCCTGCCATAAGGTACTTTTAGGAAGATTGTTCCTGGGAGAATTATCTGAATTTATGGTATAGTTGAGTTCATGAACAATTTGCATCTATGGTTTGAACTAGAATGAATAAAGAAATAAGAATTAACTATCATCGATTAGGTCGTCATTATAAATAAATTGTGAGTTAAGTACTGGCAAATTTTAAGTTTTTTTTTCTAGGAAAATTTAAGCAAAAGCTTTGAAAATTAATTTACATAGGATAGGTCTTCAAAATGACTGTAGTCATTCATATTTGTTGGATTTTGTTGTGGCTGCTAGTAATATTTTTACTAAAATGCAGGTGTGAATTCCACAATGTTAATTAAAATTCTTTACCTCATTTAAAAATGGTGTCAATTGAAGCTCTTTATGATCTCAATCTGGTTTTCAAGTCACTTATTATTTAAAATAGACTAAGGAAAGTAATTAATTTCCCACAAGTTATATTCTAAACCTTCTGTGATTAAAATATGCTAAGGTTAAAAAAACTTGCAAACTAACTTTAATCAACATTTATTATAAAACCATTACAAAATGTAAGTGTAAGAAAATTAAAAAACAAATTCAACTTTATTTCTTTCATATTGTCCATATGGACTTGAGCTAGGTTGACCAGGCATCAAAAGCTAAATATGTTCCTTGTAGGGAGTCTGTAATTATTTCCATGACAGTATACTTCAAGGGCAGAGAAACCCTGTATCTCTTAGGCCAAGGGAATTCCCTTTCTATTCTCCCCAATATTTACAGTGCCTATGCAGAAAAAAAAGAAGCAACACAAAATAATTATTTTGGTTTTGCTAATATTGTTTTTTTTCTCATTTTATTGTGCTTTGTTTTGTTTTTATTACAGAACTGTGGTTATTGTGTGGTGGTTGTCTTTATTGCTGTGGTGCTTTTTGAATTTTTTGTTTGATTTTTTTTTGTATTGTTGTTACATTTCTCCTCCTTTTTCCCTTTCTTCTCTCAAGTTGATATTTATAGGCTCTAGAAGGACTCTGCCCATATTTTGCTTGTTTGATCTTTGCCCCATTTTATTTTTTTCTTTCCTTCAAACAGAACTACATAACTTGAACCATCTTGTTCTGCTTCACAAATTGAGGGGGAAATAATAGAGTGTACCAAGACCAAACAGTTGTATGACCACTAAGTAGTAATAAAAAATGATCAAACTTAAACACCAAATCCAAAGCCAACAACAATAGAATTAATACCCAATCTACAACAAACTAGACACAGAGGGGACTACTTATATTAGCAGTCCACGGGGTAAAGAAAGGGAATATGGTATAATGGGAACACGGGTGGAGGGAGGACAACTTTGGTGGTGGGAATTCCCCTGATTCAATATCACTATGTACCTAAAATATTACTGTGAAAGATATGTAATTCACTTTGGTCAAAATAAAAATTATTATTATAATAAAAAAGTAAAAAAAACTAAATATGTTCTTAGGAAATATGCTTTCATAAACATATAAGCTTGATTTGTAGAGAATACTTCACTTATTTCAAAGCATAGACAAAAGTTTTTGAAAAATAAGTGTCTTTTGGTACCGGAGAGATAGTATGGAGGTAAGGCATTTGCCTTTCATGCAGAAAGATGGCGGTTTAAATCCCGGCATCCCATATGGTCCCCCATGCCTGCCAGAGGCAATTTCTGAGCATAGAGCCAGAAGTAACCCCTGAGCATTGCCGGGTGTAACCCCCAAACAAACAAACAAACAAACAAAATAAGTGTCTTTCCCCCAAATGTAATCATATCAATTTTATTCACAATAAACTTTTTTGGGGGGAGGATATACTCAGTGTTGCTCAGAGATTATTCCTAGTTCTGAACTCAGGAATCACTCATGGCAGGTTTGTGGTGTGTGTGTGTGTGTGTGTGTGTGTGTGTGTGTGTATGTGTGTTATATGAGATGTCGTATTGAACTTGGGTCATCTACCTGCAAGGCAAACACTCAACTTGCTGTGCTATTGCTCTGCCCCCCCCCCCCAATTAACTTTTAACTTTTCATTTTATTAATGGGCTGTTGTGTGGGCACACTGGATATTGCTTGGGCTCAGAATTGCGTGCACCATGAGCATCATATCTATGCTCTGGAGAGAGATTTGGTAAGCCTTATAATGCTGGAGATTTAATCCCAGGACCTTGAACACACAAGACATGCCTTATCGCTTGTGCCATGTCCTCCTGCCCAGTGACTCATTTTTTCTGAAATAACAAAAAGGTAAATTGTAAGTGGTTCTTTTTCCAAACAATAGTATCCTTTTAAGGGATCTGGGATTGTAGAGTGTTTACTAAATTTCTCTGTTTCCTAAAAGGAATGAAACATTTTCAAATTCTTTTCCAGGACCCTTCAAACCAAAAATGTGGTGGAAGAAAGAAAACCGTGTCTTTTAGCAGCATGCCCTCAGAGAAGAAGATCAGCAGTGCAAGTGACTGCATCAGCTTCATGCAAGCAGGCTGTGAACTGAAGAAAGTGCGTCTCAATTCACGGATTTACAATCGTTTTTTTACTCTGGACACAGATCTCCAATCTCTTCGCTGGGAACCTTCTAAGAAAGATCTCGAGAAAGCAAAGCTGGACATTTCTGCCATAAAAGAGATCAGACTGGGGAAAAACACGGAGACATTTCGAAACAACGGTCTTGCCGATCAGATTTGTGAGGACTGTGCCTTTTCAATACTCCATGGGGAGAACTATGAATCCCTGGATCTAGTAGCCAATTCAGCAGATGTGGCAAACATCTGGGTATCGGGGTTACGGTACCTAGTTTCCCGAAGTAAACAGCCCCTTGATTTTATGGATGACAACCAGAACACACCGAGGTTCATGTGGTTGAAATCAGTGTTTGAAGCAGCAGACGTTGATGGAAATGGCATTATGTTGGAGGACACCTCTGTAGAGTTAATAAAACAACTCAATCCCACCCTAAAGGAGTCCAAAATCAGGTTAAAGTTTAAAGAAATCCAGAAGAGCAAAGAAAAATTAACTACCCGAGTGACAGAGGAAGAATTCTGTGAAGCTTTTTGTGAACTTTGCACCAGACCCGAAGTGTACTTCTTACTTGTACAGATATCAAAGAACAAAGAATATCTGGATGCCAATGATCTCATGCTCTTTTTAGAAGCTGAGCAAGGAGTCACCCATATTACTGAGGAAATGTGTTTAGACATAATTCGGAGATATGAACTTTCTGAAGAGGGCCGTCAAAAAGGATTTCTGGCAATTGATGGCTTTACCCAGTATTTAGTGTCACCAGAATGTGACATTTTTGATCCTGAGCAGAAAAAGGTTGCCCAAGATATGACTCAGCCATTATCTCACTACTACATAAATGCTTCTCACAACACCTATCTCATTGAAGACCAGTTCCGGGGACCTGCAGATATAAATGGTTATATCAGAGCTTTGAAAATGGGCTGTCGAAGCATTGAACTTGACGTCAGTGATGGTCCAGAAAATGAACCCATCCTTTGTAATCGAAACAACATGGGGACCCACCTTTCCTTCCGAAGTGTCATCGAAGTGATAAACAAGTTTGCCTTTGTTGCTTCTGAGTACCCCCTTATTCTTTGCTTGGGAAACCATTGCTCCCTATCTCAGCAGAAGATAATGGTTGAACAAATGAAGCTGGTCTTTGGCAATAAACTCTATACTGAGGAACCTTTGGCATCAGAATCCTATCTACCCTCACCAGAAAAACTCAAAAGAATGATCATAGTGAAGGGCAAGAAGTTGCCACCTGATCCAGATGTTTTAGAAGGAGAAGTCACAGATGAAGATGAAGAAACGGAAATGTCTCGGCGAATGTCAGCTGATTACAATGGTGAGCAGAAACAAATCTGGTTGTGTCGGGAACTCTCTGATCTGGTGTCCATCTGCCAGTCTGTTAAATACAGGGATTTTGAGGTGTCTATGAAGAGCCAAAACTACTGGGAAATGTGTTCCTTTAGTGAAACAGAGGCCAGTCGAATCGCAAACGAATACCCCGAGGATTTTGTAAATTATAATAAGAAGTTCTTATCAAGAATTTATCCAAGTGCCGTGAGAATTGATTCCAGTAACCTGAATCCACAAGACTTCTGGAATTGTGGCTGTCAGATTGTAGCCATGAATTTTCAGACTCCGGGTCCAATGATGGACCTTCACACAGGCTGGTTTCTTCAGAATGGAGGCTGTGGGTATGTTTTGAGGCCATCTATTATGCGGGATGAAGTTTCTTATTTCAGTGCCAATACAAAGGGCATTGTACCGGGGGTGTCTCCTCTAGCTCTCCATATCAAGATCATCAGTGGTCAGAATTTTCCAAAGCCCAAAGGAGCTTGTGCCAAAGGGGACGTTATAGATCCTTATGTTTGCATCGAGATACACGGGATACCAGCAGACTGTGCAGAACAAAGAACTAAAACGGTACAACAGAATAGTGATAATCCCATTTTTGATGAGACTTTTGAGTTTCAAGTGAATTTACCTGAACTGGCAATGATTCGTTTTGTCGTTCTGGATGATGACTATATTGGGGATGAGTTCATAGGACAATATACGATACCATTTGAATGCTTACAGCCTGGATATCGGCATGTCCCTCTTCGCTCCTTTGTGGGTGACATCATGGAGCATGTTACTCTTTTTGTCCACATCGCTATAACAAATCGAAGTGGAGGAGGGAAAGCGCAGAAACGCAGTCTTTCAGTGAGAATGGGGAAGAAAGTGCGGGAATATACAATGCTCAGGAATATCGGTCTTAAAACCATAGATGACATCTTTAAAATAGCAGTTCATCCCTTACGAGAAGCCATAGATATGAGAGAAAATATGCAGGTAAGACAATTTCATTTTTCTTCCCTTCTCCTGCTTTCTTTTATTTCTCTCCTATTGATGAATATTATATTTTACTAATGAATTATCTTATTCCTTAAAAAAAACACAAAAAAATTTTTGTTTTTTTGTGGTGCAAATTAAATTTGTGGTACACAACTATCAAACACTAAACTAACTTCAGTTTTATATGGCATATATTTTATGTTTCTGATTATCATTGCTATCTGAATTTTGGTGTGAACAGACCTAATTAGTGGCATATCATCACATCACAATACTGTATATCTATTAAATCTCTATTACATGAGATGTAATATATGGAATGTACACATGAAATGCTATGAAAAGAATATGAAATGTTCTATGTATGTGAAATCTATAAAATAATATATAAATACATGCATACTAATTATAAATTTATACATGTGTAAAATATTTGCAGATAAAGGCATCAAAAGAAACTTAAAATCATATCAAACTAGTGTATAACCAATGCTCTTTTAGTAGTTTACTTTTTCTGTTGTTTGTTTCTGGGCCAGACCTGATGGTGCTCATTGGATACTCCTGGCTCTGCATTTCCAAATTATACCTGGCAGGCTTGGAGGACCATGTGGGATGTTGGGGATCAAACACAGGTGGGCCACATGCAAGACAAACACCCTACCTGCTGTGTTATTACTCTGGCCCTCTGTTTACATTTTAACAATAATAAATTACTTACTCCTCATGAGAGCAAACAGATCTTAATAAATTATTGATCATTTAAATTTGTTGCAAATTATTTTGTTTTAGAGATGTGACTTAATAAAAAGATTATATATATACATATATATATATTTAGATAAAATTCTATCTCTCAGATTGGGATATGGTACAGTAATAAGGTGCCTTTCTTGTACACTGCTGACCCTGGTCACTCCATATGGTCTGGCAAATACCACCAGAATTTATATTAGAGCACAGAACCAGGAATAAGCCCAGAGCACTTCTGGATGTGGTCCAAATTCACCTTCTCCTAATTCTATTTATGTGGTCTTGATAAAATAATTTAATATATCTATTACTATTTTTTACATAATATAAGGGATATGATTACATCAGAGAATCATTATGAAAATGAATATTTATGCAAATTACTTAGTTTTGCATGCAAAAATTCAACTTAGTTTCATCATCTTCATTAATGCTTTTAATCAGAGATGGCTGCCAGCACTTCATTCTATTCATTATTTCCATTTTAATACTATTAACATTTATAGTATTTAATAACCCTATTCTAAACAAATATTAATGAGAGACAATAAAACAAGAATTATGCAGTTCCTACAATGAGCATAGAGATGCTGGCAATAGTCTATAAAAAGAGCAAAATGAGAAGAATATTATTTTTTTCACTTTTGGGTGAAGCAGGGTAGATTCAATGAACAAAACCTACTTAGAGAAATATGTGGAAGAAGAAGGCAAGAGATATATTTGACAACTGCTAAACATTGAGAAGTCTGTGTGTAACAGGGAATTTGCTTTACATTTTGATTACAGTCCAGTTTACTCCAAATTAGGCATGTATTAGAGGGAATGCATTGATTTCTTTTTATTTAAATAACATTGTATTTAATATGAAATAATAAGTGTGTAATAACTAGTACTAGTACTTCTTCAAAATGTACGTTGCCATCTCCCAGGACCAAAATCTCTCCACCACTATCCATTTGACTCCCTTTATCTTTAAACTCTCCCTTCCACCTAATCAGGATAGACTTTGGATAATATGTTTTAGTACATTTTTATAAGTCTAGCTGTGCTGGGGATGATGTGACATGTGGCTAACCATGCGATTCTATATTTTCTTCTCTGCAGAATGCCATTGTGTCTATCAAGGAGCTGTGTGGACTCCCTCCAATTGCCAGTCTGAAACAGTGCCTGTTGACCCTGTCCTCTCGGCTCATTACTGGTGACAGCACTCCCTCGGTCTCTCTTGTGATGAAAGACAACTTTCCTTATCTGGAACCTCTGGGAGCTCTTCCAGATGTCCAGAAAAAGATGCTGGCTGCTTATGATCTAGTAAGAAATGTCTCTAACTGTCTCTTACATTGTGTGTGTGTGTGTGTGTGTGTGTGTGTGTGTGTGACATCATGTGACAGGAGTTCTGTTGTGAAATTATAATGAATAGTATACTATAGAACAATGTGATTTCCTTTGAAACCACCTACATTTTGTATGTTTGGCACAGCTAGCCAACTCAGTTCCCCAAAATATCCATTAGAAACCTCTGAGTGATTTTGAACCAGAGTTCAAATATTTTATATAGAAATATTCACTTTAGTGAAGAGTGAGTTACTGTTTAAGTCTTCAACAGTTCACACTATTTGAAGTCATTCAGCAATAGGACCATTTAATTGATGCCTGTAGGAAGTGAATTTGTGCCTCAGTGCTGCCTTTTGATGACAGAGACGAAATTTGTTTTCTAGATTTCTTTTTATTTTGGGGACACATCCTGCAGTGCTCAGGGCTTACTCTTGACTCTGCCTGCACTCAGGGATCACTACTTGAAGGTTTAGGGAACCATATGGGATGGTGGGAATATAACTCGGGGCAGCTATATGGAATACAGTAGTTGTACTATCACTTTAGCTCCATAGATTTCTAAGCTAGTACAATCATCTCTATATATTTTAAAAAATAGATGTGGAATTTTGTAGCAATTAAGTAGAGCTATGTATTTTTGAACCATACCCAGCCTTGCTCAGGGATTATTCCTTTTAGGAATTTGGGGACCATACGTAGGGTAGGGGATTGAGTCCAGTTCATCCATGTGCATAACAAGTGCCGTACTCTGGCTCCATTAGAAGAAAATTTAATGATATGAAGAACAGCCCATGATATGCTTTATAAAAAATATGGCTAAAAATTAGTATTTAGATTGCAGTTATACATAGCTAAAATGTAACAGTATATGAATACTGTTTATTCCAAAATATACAATTTTATTTCGCTTTGTATGATTTTCTATATAAATATATAGATAGTACTTAGCTAGCTATAGTAGTGATTTTTCATATCAATTAATTTTCATAATTGAATAAAAATAAACATGAAGGAAGAGTAACATTTTACTACTGGAAAAACACCCAGAAGACACTTGAATAAACACCTATAATTGGGAGAAAAAAATCCCCTTGGAGTGTATCCTGCTAATAAATTATTATACATCTTATAAACTTCACTGCTTGCTTTCCTGGGGATAAATCTCACCTATTACTTATATCTTATTCTTCAGGAAATCATTTTTTATCAGCACAAAGGTAGGGAATGAAAGTTATTCAGTGAATAGGTATAATTGTCATCTGAGAGGTGAAATTAGGGTCCTTGTTGCCATAGAGACAGACAGTGGAAAGCATGTATTCCTTCAAAGCCTTTTTAAACTAAGAAAGAAAAAAATCATTGGCTGGGCTGGGCTCATGGTTCCCTAGAGCTGAGCTAGGCAGAAGCAGAAAAGTGGCTCAATTGTGATTGGTTCGTTTCTGCCACACATCCCCATGTGTCTAATGGTGTTTTGCTTCTTTAGTTTGATCTGCCGGACCTAAACCTTAACATTTGTTTTTCTCATTTGTGTGTGTGTGTGTGTGTCTGTGTGTCTGTGTGTAGTGTTTTTAATGTGATTTGTAATTGTAGGCCTCATATACTTTTTCTATAGCAGAAAGTAGAAAACTATAGTGAAAAGAAAAAAATACTTATAATGTCTTGATTTTTTTCCTTTGGGGATGATTTTTCTTTATTTGTCAATTGAATCTAAATATCTTTTTTTTTTTTTTTTTTTTTTTATTATGAGAACAGAGATGCAAAGAAAGAGGTAAAGTTACAGTGGAAGGACAATCACACATAAACAGAATTCTCAGTTGTCCCATCGATGATATCTCAGTCTTGAACTTTCAGCAATGAACAAGAAAGACAAAACAGAGCCCAAGTACAATTACTTTGTCCCCCAAATCTCCAGATTGTGGTACATACTATTTTTTAGCAGCACATAATATAATCTATAGACATAAGACTTAGGTTACAACTTAAAGATTGAAGGCAAAGTACATTTTTATATATTCATGCACAAGTATATCAGTTTAATTTAACCTCAAAAAGTTTCAGTGGTTTG
>PVKC010001641.1:19973-48972 GCA_004027635.1 Crocidura indochinensis | reverse complement strand
TTTTTTTTTTTTTTTTTTTTTTTTTTTGGTTTTTGGGCCACACCCGGTGGCGCTCAGGGGTTACTCCTGGCTATTCGCTCAGATGTCGCTCCTGGCAGGCATGGGGGACCATATGGGGAACCAGGGGATCGAACCGAGGTCCGTCCTAGGTTAGCGCAGGCACCTTACCTCCAGCGCCACCGCCCGACCCCATTTTAATTGTTTTATTTAGACACCACTATTACAAAATTGTTTATGATTGAGCTTCAGTCATATTGATAAATTGTCAAAAATCTGAATCGTATTAATACCAACCCAAAAATATAAGACTTATTTGCTCATATTCTAACCAACTGGTTACTAACAGAATTAATTGTTTTACAATTTAAAAGGAAAGAACCATATCTTGCTTCATTATGCATCTTTTCTTTCACCAGCACAAAAATCTGTTGCCATGTTCAATGACCATTTTCATTTCTTCCTAAAGGAGTTACATACAGTTTTCCTATCAGTTTGTTTTCTCTCCTTAATTTATAGATTCTTCTACATTTTTATGTTTAACAAAATGAAGAGGACATTATAGATAATCTATTAGAACCACAGATACAGGAAATGTCTTGGAAACATTTTTTAAATGTTTTTAGTGAGATCATTGTTAATTATAAGTCCTTCATAGTTGGATTTCGGGCATACAGTGACTGTGAATGAGGGCCATTCCCAACACCAATGCTGAACTCCTTCCACCAAAGTTCCCAATGTGAATCCCATACTTCACCCTTAGCCCCCTGGCCTACCAGCATAACAGGTCTATTTTAAGTTTAGATTGTCGCTATTTGGGTCTCTTGATTCTATTGTCATTGACTTGGACTTGATTTTGACTTATTTTTAGTTTAGTTTTAGTTTTGACATTTTTTTTTTCTCCTTCAACGCACCTGAGGCTACTTGGCCCCTGAGCCCCAAACTTTTTTTTTCTCAATTTGTAGGTAGAAGCAGAAATATGAGGTAAAACAAGTAATTTATGTCCCAAGTGTCTATCAAAAAGGTGGAAGACCGTATCTAAAAATACAAATAAAATTGAAAAAAATGAAAATAAGGAGGGTGGCAGAGATGTATTTTGGGGGGGGGGGTATTTGTTTATTTTGCATTGGTACAGCAAACTTAGGGGAAATTAGAAAGGAAATGCCCTTGGCCTAAAAAAACAGAGTGCCTCTATCCATAAATCATCCTGTCATAAGACCAACTACAGGCTCTGGGCATTCTAATTGTCCAACCACAAGGTCTTTCTTCATGGTCCCAGGAAAAGTTTTACTCAATTGTGATTGTTGCAGTCAGGCTTCTGTAATTAGAGATCTTGGTTTTTGCACAGCTCTTATGTCGAAGCTGGAGTGTCATAGATTGTCTTCTGATTTTATCTCACTGTTAGGTGACTAGGCAGGGAAACTTTCTTTGAAAGCAAGTTGTTGCTGTTCATGGTCTCCAGGGTGTAATATCAGCCTACTCTAGAGCAAATCAGTGCCAGGGTGGCATTATGGCCTCCCCCTGGTGGATGTTTGATTCTCATTTATGTCTTAAGTCATGCCTTTGTCTACAGAAAAAATTCAACTTATTGTTATAAACATCCTTACACCAGTCATATCGCTGAAGTGGACAACTAGGGATTGCAGAATGAGCCAAGTCCTTGTACTGCTAAAGCCACCATGGATGCACCCATCACTCACAATTGCCACATCACAATGGCTATGCTTCACCAATCCTCTATGACTCTCTGCAGAGACAGCAATCTGATCAAAACTCCTAGATTAGATTAGATTAGATTAGATTAGATTAGATTAGATTAGATTATGGGGCCAGAGAGATAGCATGGAGGAATGGCATATGTCTTGTATGCAGAAGGACAGTGGTTCAAATCCTGGAATCCCATATGGTCCCAGGGGCCTGCCTGGAGCAATTTCTGAATTTAGAGCCAGGAGTAACCCCTGAGCGCTACCGGATGTGACCCAAAAGCCAAAGAAAACAAACAAATAAAAATAACAGATTAGATTAGATTAGCTAGTATTAGAGCTGATATCACCAGGAATTTCTTTGGAGTGTGGACACCACTCCCCATCTTCTTGTACTTCCTAAAGACCAAAAACATGACCCACAAAAGCCATGCAGTATCCACAATAGTGTTTGGAATTCCTGGCAAATGCAGTCACATGACAACTTCATGCTTGTTTAATTCTGTCATCCCCATAAGAACCACCAATTTAGATGCCATAGTCTATCTGAAGTCACCTAAAGTTAAGGAATAACTTAAGTGGGGCTGGAGTGATGGTACATGTGGTAGGGCATTTGTTTTGCACACATTAACCTAGGATGAACTGTGGTTCAATCCCCCAGTGTCCCATATGGTCTCCCAAACCAGGAGCGATATCTGAGCTCATAACCAGGAGTAACCCCTGAGCGTCACCAGGTGTGACCCAAAAAGCAAAATAAAAAAAAAAAAAAAAGAAAGAAAGAAACAAATGAAGTAACAGAATGGTCAATTAACAATAACTTACTAAACTTTCTTACAATGACTTAATGACCACATTAAGAGGTATAATACTTTTCACAGATTTTCTTGTTGCTATACTCTTTTTTTCCTTTCAGTTTTTCCTCATTTTTTATTTTTCTTTTCCTCATTTTTTCATTTTATTAATATATTTATTTAAACACCTTAATTATATATATGAATATTGTTGAGTTTCAGTCATGTAAAGAACAACCCTTTTCACCAGTGCAACATTCCCATTAACAATGTCCCAAATCTCCCTCCTTCCCACTTCCTCCTCACCTGTACTCTAGACAGGCTTTATACTTCCCTCATTCATTCACATTGTTATGATAGTTCTCAGTGTAGTTATTTCTGTAACTGCACTCATCACTCTTTGTGGTGAGCTTTGAGTCATGAGCTGGACTTTCCAGCTCTCCTCTCTTTGTCTCTGAGGATTATTGGAAAGTATCTTTTATTTTTCTTAAAACTTATCAATGAGGGAGACTATTCTGCATCTATCTCTCTCCCTCTGACTTATTTTACTCAACATAATGGATTCCATGTACATACATGTATAGGTAAATTTTATGACTTCATTTCTCCTGATGGATGCATAATATTCCATTGTGTATATGTACCACAGTTTCTTTAGCCATTCATCTGTTGAAGGACATCTTGGTTGTTTCCAGAGTCTGCTATTGTAAATAGCGCAACAATGTATAAAGGTGTGAGGAAGGGATTTTTGAATTGTATTTTTGTGTTCCTAGGATATATCTCTAGGAGTGAGATAGCTGGATCAGATGGGAGCTCAATTTCCAGCGTTTGGAGGAATCTCCATATCGCTTTCCATAAAGGTTGGACTAGACGGCATTCCCACCAGCAGTGGAAAAGAGTTTCTTTCTCTTCACATCCCTGCCAGCACTGCTTTTTGCCATTCTTTGTGATGTGCGTCAATCTCTGTGGCATGAAATGGTACCTCGTAGTTGCATCTCCTTGATAATTAGTGATGTGGAGCGTTTTTTCATGTGCCTTTTGGTCATTTGTATTTCTTTTATGAGGAAGTGTCTGTTCATTTCTTCTCCCCAATTTTTTATGGGATTAGATTTTTTTTCTTGCAAAGTTCTGCCAGTGACTCATATATTTTGATATTAGCTCCTTATCTTATGGATATTGGGTAAAGAGTTTCTCCTACTAAGTGGTTGGCTCTTGTATCCTGGCACTATTTCCTTTGAGGTGCAGAAGCTTCTCAGCTTAATATATTCCCATCTGTTTATCTCTGCTTCCACTTGTTTGGAGAGTGCTGTTTCCCCTTAAAGATGCCTTTAATCTCAATGTCATAGAGTGTTTTACCTATATAAATTATTTGTTCTATATAAATTATGGTTTCAGGTCTGATATCAAGGTCTTTAATCCATTTGGATTTTACCTTCTTACATGGTGTTAACTGGGAGTCCGAGTTTGTTTTCTTTGCAACTGTCTACCAGGGGTCTCAAACTCAATTTACCTGGGGGCCATAGGAGGCAAAGTCAGGGTGATCCTTGAGTGCAAAGTCAGTAGTAAGCCTTGAACATTGAGGGGTGTGACCCAAACAACGAAAACAAAACAAAAAAAGATTCCTCTAGGACAGGGCCACAAAATGTTGTACATAGGGCCATTTGTGGCCCAGGGGCTGCGAGTTTGAGACCCCTGGAACCAGTCGTGCCAACACCACTTGTTGAAGAGGCTTTCCTTGCTGCATTTAGGATTTCTTGCTTCTTTATCAAAATTTAGGTTATTGTATGTCTGGGCCCATGCAAACGATAACTGCCACACTAACATTGTTTTTACAGTGCTCCCTTGACTCCAAACTTTTAAGAAACCACTAGTAAAAATATCTGGAACTGCAAAAAAAAAAATGTTTACATTAGGGTTACATATATGCTTTTAGATGCACTAGCGTTCTGGGGGATAAAGTAGAGTGATAAGGGATATATGCTTGGGAACAGGGATGAAGGGAGGACAACACTGCTAGTGGACAGGCCCTCATTTATTGTCACCATGTACCTTAAGTATCACTGTGTAAGATTTGCCGTTGTCTACCTTAAATATCACTGTGTAAGATTTGCCATTATATATTCTAATAAATGTCTGTCATTTAGATATTAAAAAAATAATAATAAAAAATATTTCTGCTTGGAAAGGTAAAAAAAATTAGGTTATTGTATGTCTGGGGAACATACTCTGAGTACTCAAGCCTATTCCGCTGATCAGAGTGTCTGTCTTTATTCCAATACCGTGCTGTTTTGATAACTATTGCTTTTTAATACAGTTTAAATTTGGGGAAAGTAAAGTCTCCATATTTCTTTTCCCAAGGAGTGCTTTTGAAGTTTTTGATCTACTTCTTTGAGGAATGTCATGGAGGAATTGCATTAAATCTGTGCGATGTTTTGGGGAGTATTGCCATTTTAATGATATTAATCCTGCCAATTCATGAGCAGGGTTTCCATTTCCATGTGTCCTCTCTTATTTCTTGGAACAGGGTTTTATAGTTTTATAGTGTTTCCATTTCCATGTGTCCTCTCCTATTTCTTGGAACAGGGTTTTATAGTTTTCTTTGTATAGATCCTTCATGTCTTTTGTCAAGTTGACTCCAAGATATTTGAGTTTGTGAGGTACTAATGTGAATGGGGTTGTTTTCTTAATTTCACTCCCATTTACCTGGAAACATATAGATTATGATCGACTATGTTAACTATGTGATACATGCTTTTTAAATAAAGTATATTAAATTTTTAATCATTATAACTTTCACATTTCAGATTTTATATGGTGTTTTCATTTTCCCTTATTTCCAAATAATCTACATGCCCAGTTTTCTTTCTTTTTCTTTTATACAAAACATTAAGTAGATGAATACATTTCAAATATCCAGAACATTTTTCTTTTTGTTTTGGGTTGTGACATTGTTTTAATATTTGATATTTTAATTTGTCATCAGAGATTATAACTAGTAAGATGTGAGATATATTTATTGAGTTTTTAATTATCTAAATTACCTATTAATGAAATCATTTCATAATTGAATCAACTGACAACATAGTCTCAGTTCTGAAACAAAAACTCTTCTTTTTCCTTTCCTCCTTCCATCTGTCCTTCCTCCATCCTTCTTTTTGTCTCTATTTTCTTTCTCTCTTTTCCCTGTTATTTTTTTATATTGTTAAGGTTTTATAAATATCTGTAATCTTTTGTATTTGTGTAATTAGTTTAAGAATTATCAGTTTTTTTTCTTAAATGGAACTCAGCTTTTATTATCCTTTTATGTGCAGCCTGATTTTTAAGATATGTAGTTACCATAATAAAAGATTTTATTAGAACTTACATTTTTATCAAGATGAATATACATTTTATGCATAATCTCTTGTCTAAAATTCGACTTTGTCAGTAATTCTCAAAATTTAGTTATACTCAGATTGGCCTGATAAAACTTTGCTCATTCTGGCACCAAAGTGATAGCACATTGGGCAGGACATTTGCATGCATGTAGCCAACCCAGTTTGATCCCCAGTATCCCATCTGGTCCTCCAAGACTGCTAGGAGTGATTTCTGAGCGCAGAGCCAGGAGTAATGCCTGAGTGCCACTGTGTGTGCCAAGAAATGAATGAATGAATGAATGAATGAATGAATAAAAGCTTTGCTTATTCCGTAAGTTTTTTATTTCTTTATATGATTTTATTTTGAATACTTTTCTTTAAACAAATGCATGGGATTATTTTGTTTTTTTACTCCAAACTGAGAGTCCTCTGAGTTAAAATAATTAACCAGTAGTCATGCATTTTAATGTCTAGTGTGCTTCTTATTTAATATTTTGTATACATTTTCTTGTTTTTTATTCTTTTTCTTTACAATTGTTATCTAATAATTTCAAAGTTCTACTTTAGATTATTTTGTTCTTCTTTGATCAGCCTTAGACTTTTAATACATAGACATCATTTTCTTTACAATAAGGTAACAATGCCTACACCCAGATTACTTAAGAAAAATAATAATGAATATCCAGGTATTTTATATTTTGCTTTATTTCTTTCTTACAATCTCCTCCTATCTATTATTAAAATAATCTTAAATTTTGTTTCTAGATTGTTGACATTTTGTTTATTATTTTGTTTTATAAATACCTACATGAGTTCATTGATTTTATTGCCATATGTTCAAAAACTAATTAGTATTAGTATAAATTTATTATAACTATAAAATATAGTATGTAACTATAAATTTTACCAATTTATATTAACTATAAATTTTGCTGATATTATTGCTCATATTTTATTGATATGCTACTTATTTCTCTGTCATATTTTGCTGAATAGAATATGATAGTTTATCTTTGAAATGTTTTTGTTCTAATAGATAGAGGTGCTGAGGTTCATGTCCTCAAGCATTCAATAATTGAAAGCAAGGAATTAGAGATTAGGTATCTGGGAACCATCTAGAATGCCAGGATCAAACTCGGGTCAACTGAATCCAAGGCAATCTCAGTTTTTTTCTTATAATTTCTCATAAAGGAATCATTCTGGAGATTTGAAGATTGAAATAAACTCTGGACCTTTGTCAAGATGTTATCAGTCTCTGGAATCAAACCATTCTTTTATCTTCTCCAGTTCTAGAAGTCACTTTTAATTCAATTTCTTAAAACCTCTCATTGATCTGAACTCTCCTACCCCCCTCTTTCACTTATAAGAGACCTTGTCATTATACTGAATCCCCCGCATAATCCAGAATATCATCTCTGTGTCAAGGTCTTGAACTTAATCATTATCTATAAAGCCCTTTCACCATTCACATTTTTATGGTGTTTCATGAAATTGAACATGACTTCGTTGGGAAGGCCATTATTCTGTCTGTCACATTATCTCTCTTCTTCCTTAACAAGTACATTTCTTTGACCTATTACTCTATTTTTCTTTCTTTCTTTTTTTTTTTTTTTTTTTTTTTTTTTTTTTTTTTTTTTTTTTTTTTGGTTTTTGGGTAACACCCGGCAGTGTTCAGGGGTTACTCCTGGCTCCATGCTCAGAAATCGCTCCTGGCAGGCACGGGGGACCATATGGGGCACCAGGATTTGAACCGATGACCTTTTGCATGAAAGGCAAATGCCTTACCTCCATGCTATCTCCCAGGCCCCCTATAACTCTATTTTTCAAAAGAGTTATTTGACATATTTTCTAGAGCTGAGAACTGGTCATAAATTTTATTTCTATAATGATAGTATTAATTTTCAAGAATTCTGATTCATCTTTTCTTAGTAAACTAGCAAGAAACACAAAATTATCCTTGAAGATGCTAATTTTGCTTTCTCTGTAGTTTTATTTTCTTTTTTTATATCAGCACTTTTCATTAGGGGATTTGTCTGTTTAATCACCTATGAATCACTTTCAAACTATTAATTTTTCATTCAGTATTAGTGATTAGGTTATTTGTTCACAAATTGGGAACTGAATAAATGAGTTAATACCTGGATTTTGGCATCTTCCTCACGTGCAAAAATTATTTCTCCAAAAATCGGTCTAAATTCTGATAACAGAATCCTTCGTTCTTTTTACTTGGAGGGAACTTTAGGCTGCACACCCTCTTTTTAAGAACTTTGGAGGGGTTGTTTAGCCCTAAGCGACTCATTGTAGTAACCAAAGTAACCTGGGATCACATTGTGGCTGCTTTGGGAATCCTAGCTTTAAACTGGAAGGCCTTCATAGACCATTTATTCCTGTTCAGGAAACTATTGTTTTGCATGAAGACCCTTCTTCCAAACCAGTGCTCAAAAAACCCAGGGACCCTGCCAGTAATTCTCAGTCAACTTGGCAGGCAATACAATGTGAGCACCTGAGGACACAAAGCTCTTCTGGCTTTGCACTGTTGGGGTTTACCCAGAGCCATACCAGATGGTTCAAGCACCTACATGGTTACACCTGGTGATGTTCAGATAAGAATATGGCACCAGGAACTGAACATGGTTTATCGCATGCCTTATTTCCTATACTCTCGCTTGGCCACTCATCCCTATCAGAGGCAAATGAGACATCAGCCCTTTGAGTGATACTGCTCTTTCACAGTCTTTTATATAATTAGTCCTCATTCTGTACCTTACTCTAAAAGTCACTCTAGTATATTACTAGCAAACATTCCCTTGATTCCTTTTTCCACATTTTTGTTGTGGTGGGTATAGGGATGGGATCCAAGTGGTGTTCAAGAGACTATCAGTTCTCCACCAACAGGGCCAATGCAAGGGCCTGTGGATGATGGGGATACCAGAACAATGGTGACAATGTTGGCTCTCTCCAACAGGGGTGTTTAGGGAACCATATGATGCTAAGAATCAAAATCAGAGTGAGTGCACCCCCAGCTGTACTATATCTTGCTCTCCCCTCCCAGTTTTAGTAAGACTCATTTAACTTGTTGAGATTTTTAATCAATGGTATGTTACCAACCACTTTATATATTTTTAGAAATTCTGAATAATCTTCTCTGCCAACAAAAGGTATTTGCTGGCAATACTTCAATATTGTTATATTTACCTTGTGGTGTTTAATGGGTTGTAAGGTAGGAGACATGCAGAATCAACTCAATGAATTTGAAGGCTTTGTATGAAAAACTTTGAAATACAAAATTCTTTTATCGATTTCTTGTTCCACTATTGTTTGTCAATTTTAAGGAATAATTTTGAAAATATAGAAGTAAAAATTACATATATGTATATATATATATATATATATATATATATATATATATATATAAATGATATAGTTGCTGTGGTCATCACCTCTCCACTTAAAGGGGTCATTCCTCATTACTTACAACTGTGATATGTTCTACCTCATAGCAATTTCTCTGTGAATGTTGCTTACTATCTAATCTCTTCTTTTGTGAATTCTTTGGTTTTTTTTGGGGGGGGGTCACACCGGCAGTGATCAGGGATTACTCCTGGTTCTGCACTCAGAAGTTACTCCTGGCAGGCTCGGGGGACCATGTGGGACGCAGGGATTCGAACCTGGGTCTGTCCTGTATTGGCTGCATGCAATACAAATGCCTTACTGCTGTACTATGGCTCTGGCTCCTCCTTTTGTGAGTTCTTAAATGAGTTGTGGAGTTTATCCACCCCCTGCCCCATTATCTTTCTCTTCACATGACCTCAGTATCTTGGTAAGTGACTATGTTGCGCTAATGGAATTTGCCTTTTATTTCCATCACCCCAAAATATCATTGGTTTCCTTATTGATCCCTATTGCTGTTTAAATCTTTGTCATTTGGAATATTTTCATTTTTACAAGACATCTTTCCTGAGTTCTTAACCTATTTATGAGAACCTGGAAAGGAAGAGAAATGGCCTTGCCCGAGTGCTTTGTTTGCCTCTTTCTGAGCCATTTGCTTTAAATGAGCAGGAGCAATCTTTCTCCTTTCTCCTTGGCAAGGAGTCTGATCTTTACTATTAGCACAGATATCCACATCCACCCTCTCCAACTTCAACAATCATTGTATAAAGAGGTTGAATGAAGCTTTGGATTCAGAAACTGACAATGAATCTTGTCTTTGATGGAACCTAGCATAGTTCCATACAAATGTTAATAGCCCAATAAGGATTTTTAATAGTTTTAAAATGTGATTTGGTACTACAATTTCAAATAGGGTTGCTTTGTTGTGAAATACTATTTCTTTATTTTATTTTATTTTTTTTTTTTGGTTTTTGGGTCACACCCGGCAGTGCTCCTGGCTCCATGCTCAGAAATTGCTCCTGGCAGGCACAGGGGACCATATGGGGCACCAGGATTTGAACCGATGACCTTTTGCATGAAAGGCAAACACCTTACCTCCATGCTATCTCCCAGGCCCCTTCTTTATTATTTTTATATGCATTATTCAGACCCTGATCACAAAGTTGATGTGTTGCAACTAAAAGTTGCAAGCACACCATAAACATTAAACTATTCAAGTTAGCTAAAGCCTTGATTAAAAAGACAAAACCCAAAACAACCAAATAACCCTGTAGTAAGACTTAGGACAAGATCCAAAAGTTTTCCCAACAAAACTATGGGTTTTGTCATTTGGGGGGTAGGGGGTCATCACACCTGGCAGCGCTCAGGGGTTACTCCTGGCTCTATGCTCAGAAATTGCTCCTGACAGACTCAGGGGACCATATGAGATGCCAGGATTCGAACCACAGTCTTTCTGCATGCAAGGCGAACACCATACCTCCATGCTATCTCTCAGGCCCCAAGGTTTTGTAATGGTTTTTTTTTTAATGAGAAGAATGAGCATCAGAGATTGAGGAAATGGAAGCAGGTATCACAATTGAACTTCATAAATATTGACTACAATCTAGCATACTGACTCAGTGATCTTTACTCTGTTCTGCATTGTAATGGAACTGGAGTTCTATTTACTCTTACACTCTATTCTCAATGAACCAATGGATTAATAAATGATGGATAAATTATAAATGCATTACAACCACTGATTGACTAACATATTCTATTTTATTCAGTTAACATTCTGTGAGATCCATAGCTATTGGCACATTAAAATGGAAGAGATTTGATTCAAAAATCATCTATTTTTGTTCTTACTTTACATAGGAAGAAACTGAAGGAAGTGATTTGCCCAAGATACTCAAATGACTCATCCAAATCAGTGCATTCCCAAAAGACTGTTTAGCAGCTGGGGGATTCCAGTTCCCTTTATATCTAAGTTTTGGAATCATAAATTCTCAACAGATGGATATGTCTAGAGAACCCCTCTTTGGTAAAGATCATTCCCAGAATTCAGAGTTAGCAGTTTTGTGTCATGATTTTTATTACTGTTGATGGAAATTTTGTTCTCATCTCTTTCTCTCTCTCTCTCTCTCTATATATATATATATATACATGAATGTATATATACATGTGTGTATATGTATTTGTATATATACATCTATATAAATATAAATATATATACAGGTGAAAGTTTCTATTGGAATTTGTAGTTAAATGTCTAGTGGCTCCAGCTACTAATTTCATAAAAATAGCAAGTCTTCTATGAGAGGACAAATTTAATTAAAAAGTATATAGGTACAGCAATTACTTTGCATATGTGGTCTTCCAAAGAGCCATGCTTTTTGGGAGTTTCTCCCTTCAGAACCCAGGTACGAGGTCACTGCATTCTTGGTTGTCCCTGTTTGACCAATAGAATAGGGTGCAGTTGACATTCTCTGACTCCAAGAGTGAACCATCCATAACCTTGCAGTCTCCTAAGGATCCTTTTCAACCAATCCTTGATTAGTTTGGGGCCACACCCAGTGACGCTCAGGGGTTACTTCTAGCTATGAGCTCAGAAATCTCTCCTAGCTTGGGGGACCATCTGGGGTGCCAGAGGATCGAACCTCGGTCTGTCCTAGGTTAGCTGCTTGTGAAAGCAGAAGCCCAACCTCTGTGCCACCACTCCAACCCAAAAGGGTCACTCTTGAGTTGCTCGATGTGAATCCAGCAGCCATTCTCATGAAGCCATAGTCATCAGGTGTTTTAGTTTTCAGCCCCAGCTGAGTTCCCAGCCAATTTCTAATATCATCTGCCAGGATTAGAAGTAATATTCAGTTCATCCTAACATTCAGCTCTGGGACTGTCATACTAGGCTGGTACCTAGTAAGACCCCAGGGAGAATCAGTCTATACAATTGTGAGTGAAATAATAAATTGTTACTTTAAGCCATTGCGTTTTAAGATGATTTGTTACATAGCAGTAGATAATGGAAACAGTCTAAAACATCAAAATTCTTTTTCTCCCCAGAGCCCACAAAACTCAGTGTGGTAAAATAGAATATCTACCAAGATCTAGAAGATGGTCAAATTGAAATTTAAACTCCCTCCTATTACCACAACCAACCCGGATTGTACTGTTTCCAGCTAAGTTATTTCTTTCTGGGCTAAGTGAAACACTAGGGATAGAAGGATTTTGAAAAAGCAATGCAATTTAAAAATACCTATTGAGACAGGTATTTTGACATTTGAAAGAAGGAAAAAACAATTTAGGATGCTTTCAGAGCTTTCCAATGTTTACCTTTATATTATTTCACTCTGGGCTATAGAAAATAGTTCTTATTCTACTGTCTAGTTATTTGTAGCAATCGACAGTACCCCTTATAGGTTTTAATTGAAGTTCTTGGTGAAGCATTTTATTTACTGGTAGTTTATTTCTGCCCAACATGAACCAAGCTAATTTTATCTTCTTTGAGCAGATTTTCTTTTCCCATATCCTTTTCATTTTTGCTTCTCTCTTCTTTATTATATACTTTTGTTATTCCTTACCCCTTTTTTCTTTTTCTTTCTTTTAACTCAATGCCCTTTTCTGAATATATCTCACTCAAGAAAAAGAAAAGGTCCTTTGAATTTTAGTTGGGAGATCTCCAAGATGTATGAGTTACTTCATACACTTTAAGTCATTTAATAGTTACAATAGGACCCCCAGATATTTGCTTAATTTGTAAAGATAAGGATACTGAGACTAAAAGAATTTGCCCAAATTCTCTAGCCTGGAACAACTGGAAAAATCCACTGGAATTTTGTCATGTTTTATTTCAATATTTTTGTTTCTATATTTTGTATCTATAATGCCATATTCCATTAGAAATTTATATTTAATTCCATGGACTTTCACAGAATGACTTGACCTGAATTTCTCCTCCTCTCAGGAACCTTATTAATCTCTGGCTTTAAATACTACCAGCTCTTGAAAAGAACTGCTGTTCATGTCTGCTGTTTCCTAGGCCTGTGAACTCACATTTTACAGCCCATAAGCTTCTTTCCTGGTGAACCAAAAAAGACTGGACCCACTTAGAATAGTTCTATTTAGAGATAGAAAATATTTGTGAAAAATAAATAAAATAGACTTGATTTACTTCCCTGCCCTCGCTTTTTTTTTCCACTTCTTTTTCTCAACAGCTCTGTCAAGAAGAAAGTTGACCAAGATAGCACAATTCACTGGGTTTAGTGACAGGACCCTTTAAAATGGAACCCTTAGACTTTAGGATATGTGACAGATTCTTCTGAGAGCTTAATGACAATGCAGATACTAGGCATCCATCTCAAGGATCTAATTTAGGAGCATTTTAGGTGGCATCTAGGAATCAAACTTTTATAAAGCACTTAAGTGATCTAAGACTTGGTGGAGCACTGCCTGAAAATGAGAAAGATCAATTGTAGTTAGGCTGGGGGAGGAAACTGTTACTCCAGGAAGTTTTCTTAGTTGGCCACTGCTGTTGTTATAACTTCTCAGGCTCATCTGTCTAAGACTGCCCTGCCGAATTTGCCCACAATGCCCAAAATACCCTGGAAATGATTCTAAGGCATGGGTCTCCAGAGATAATGCAGGAGACTTTGTCTGGGTGTTGGGAATGGGGATGGGATCTCACCTTCCCACCCCCCAACCCCACCAGCTCTATTTACAGAACAGGCATTTTGGAAAAGCAGCCTCCACTCCTTTTCTTTACCTCCTGAATGGTTCTATTTTGAGGTTGCTGTGCTAGTTTCTCTGCACTCTCTGCCCAAGACTTTGGAATGCACTTAGTGACTTTTTAAAAGATCCTTTAAGGCCTTCTCTCTCCTACCTTTCTTATTGCCTACGGCAAATAGAGTTGCTCTGTCACTTCAAAGTCAAAGAATGCAAGTCTACCTACTACCTTTATTCTGTCCACAGATGTCTAAATGTAGCTGTTACAGTATCTAAAGTGGGTAGATTTGGGGATGGAATTTCAGAGAAAAAAAAAAAAAAAGAAAAAGTGATAGTATATTGCCCCTCCCTGATTTTTGTATTTGGATGAGAAGGAAACAGAGGAGGTTGGGCCACACCAAGCAGTGCTGGGAGTTACTCCAGTTCTGAGGTCAGCAGTTGTTCCTTGTGCTACGGGGAACATATGGTGCAGTGGACCAAATGCTGGGAACATATGAGGTTGGGGACTAAATTTTTGCATGCAAGGCATTTATTCTAACCCTTAGAACGATCCCTCTGGACCTCTTCCATCCAATAAAAATGTCAGAGTGGTCATTTTATAACAGAAGTATTTATTTCTGTACTAAATTGTTAAATTCTCTGATAGAGAAACTAGTATACCTGGGTTGAATCTCAAAAAAAAAAAAAAGTGGCTGCTAGTAGTGCAAAAGAAAACTGAACTGACTCCAGAAAAATTCCTAAGTTTTTAATAGAAAAATAAAGTACATTGTAGAAGCAAAGAGAAGTTTATTTGATGGGGGAGATAAGAGTACAACACTTCGGTTTTTTGGGGAAACCAAAGAGCTAAAGATTCACTTTAGTAGATAGATATTAGTAATACTGAGAGAGATGATGAGAGCCAAGGGTAAAAGATCAAATGAGGGAAAGGTTATCCAAGAATGTGAATGCAGAGAACCATAATTTCTTAAACACAGGGAACTGGCAGGGAGATGTCAGTCACTTACTAAGATTTTTTATTGAACTGCCTGCCACCAAGGTACCACTTTTCCCAAGAGAATAACCGTTCCATAGGTATGCAACTGACAGAGTGGGTTGGAGATGGGTAGGGGTTAGACATAAAAGCCTATTCTTGTAGAGCTGACAAAAGAAAGACAACAAGGCAAATATGTATGTATCATTGTGCTATGGAGTGAGTTATCTTTATAAAAGATGAGGAAAGTCTTAACCCCTGAACCTGTTAATATGAATTTGGAAATAGTTTTTTTAAACCATTTTTGCAGATATATTACAGTTGAAGTGATGCCAGTTAGATTAGGGTGAATCTGAAATCTAATGACTGATATCTTTCTAAGATAATCATGTGAAAACATAGGACATAAAAACACAGAAAGGAAGGTAATGTCCTGATGGAGGAAGGGGATTAGAGTGACATTATCTCTAAAAACCCTGGGACATCCAAGTAGTGCTGGCAAATCCAACAGATAAAGGAGCATGTGGTAGATGCTACCTTATAGTTACTGGTAGCAACCAAGCTTACCCACACCCTGACTTCACAATTCTGACACCCAGAACAGTGAGACAATAAATTTCTCCTGATTTGGGGGGTTTGTTTGTTTTTGGGATTTTGGGTCAAACCCCGTGACACTCAGGGGTTACTCCTGGCTAAGCTCTCAGAAATCGCTCCTGGCTTGGAGGACTACAGGGGACAGAAGTGAATGGAATCAAGATCCGTCCTACATTGGCCCACTGCACCATCGCTCTGGCCCCTACTACTGTTTTAAGCTACTAAATCTGAGTTATTTGTGATAGCTGTCCCCCACAGAAAACTAGTGTGATGATAATGATTGTTATGAATAAGAAAATTCTAGTAAGTAAAATAGAAACTGTCAGGAGAGTAGAAAGAATGCTACTTTAAAGAGAGCAGTCTTAGAAAGCCTTCCTAAGAATTACATAGAAGGCCAGAGGCCTGGAAGGATTAAATTTGCAAACCATCATAGAGGTTATTGTAGGGGGTAAAAGGAGATCAAGGAGGAAGAAAACAGCTGCATATGCAAAAGTCCTGAGACATTACTTTGCATAAGGGAAAGCTGGAGGAAAGCTGGGATGCTGAAGGGAGGTGAGAAGGGAGAGGTAAAGGGCAGTGAGATCAAAGAAATCCCAGAGGCTATGTTATGTAAAGCCTAATGAATTCATTATAAGGAAAGATGAGGGAGGACTGTAGCATTTGTGAATAAAGTGAGTCTGCATTTGTTTTCATAAAACCATGCTGCACTGAGAATTACTGGAGGGATTCATAAGTCAAATCAGTGCAGCCAGTGAAAAGGCCATTGCCAAAATCCAAGGGAAGGTGATGGTTTCTTAACCCAAGGAAGGAGAAAAAGATTACTGGAAAATGTTCATAGTCTGGATATACTTTGAAGGTATATCCAGATATATATATATATATATATTTGCTTGTATATATAGATTTGCATGTAGGTTAACAAAAGAAAAAAATAGTTTAAGATTACTCCAAGAATTTTACCTAAACAAATGAAAATATGAGGTTATTTCTCATTTGTCACTTTGCAGCAGAATGCCAGATTAGGTTTGGGAGAGAAAAACCAAATTCTACTTTAGGTTTGCTCAGTTGAACAGATATTTAATATCAAAATATAAATTATTGGATAGATAGTATGACACATAAAGTCAGGAGCAATTAGGTTAAAAATACTAGAATTTATTGAACATAGATGGTATATAAAGGCATATGAATGAAATCACACTAGAGATAAAACTTTATGACTGTATTCAGCGAATCAGTTTTGATGGGTAAAATAACAAGAAAGACTAAATGTATCTACCAGTGAAGGAGTCAGAAGACCAGAAATATGTGGTATCCTGGAAGTCAGGAGAAGCATTCTAATATGAAAAGATTTCTCATGGGTCAAGTACAAGTGAAGACAGAAACCAACCATTATATCAACCATGTTAAGTCTCTTTGAGACCATGAAAAGAGCAGTGAAAGTGGGAAATGTTACTAGTCTGACTTATATAGAGCACACTTAAGGAATTTAACTGTAAAGAGCAGCAGACAGTGTGAGAATTTCAAAGAAAATCATGATATAGAGGGGACTTTGTGGGTAAGTGTTGGAACCAAATGTTGAAGTCTTATTCCTGATTCTGTGGTCAGAGATTACTCCTGGAAGCAATCAGGGGTCAAACTGGAGTCAGCTGCATGCAAGACAAGTGTTCTAACCCCTATCTCTTCAGCCCCAGAGAATTATTTTTCTTTATTTTTATAAGTTATATTATTTAAATATCATGGATTACATAGTTGTTCAAAATACATTTGCTCCAAGACCAGTTCTATTACCAATTTAAAATTCCCTCCACCATTATCCCCAGATTCCCATCCTGTCTCAAGCCTTCCCTCTTGTCAGGCACAAAATAAAATATTTTCTATTTCTCATTTATAGCTATGTGGTAATAAGAATATTTGTGAAAATTAATATATCTTGCAATGAGATCATTAAGTCATTGTCAGAAGGGTTGCTAAGCCATTGTTGCTATTTCATCTCCTGTTATTCATTTTGTTTCAGAACATTGACTTTAAATACATATTGACATCTAAATTGCTGTGTACCTACTGAGAGGACAGTTTTGAAAAAATCTGGAGTTGTCACATGGTTCAGGAATTCCAAGTTCTGTGTTGATGTTGTGACTTTTGGGGGGGCATGCTTTGATTGCCACAGCTCCTGGAAATACAAGAAGGCATGGGAAGAGTGCCCACACTCACTCCAAAATGTCCTGGAGATGTCAACTTAAATACCAGCATACCTGGAGCTGTGATTAATTTGCAGAGATTAGTGGTTAAATGGGGAAGCTGGGCCATTGGTTAAGTGTGACTTAGCTTGCCCTCTCCTCCCCAGATTTCTGTTTTCAGTTGTGTGGCTCATGAAGCTGACCGAATGCAGACATGGTAACTTATTTTAATTGAAGGAAATAAGAAAAGATGGAGGAATTATCTGGGGAAAAGAATAAAATGTTTTTGATTAGTTTTAAGTTGGCTTTCATACAGGTAACACATATGGATATCAATTTTCAGGGTCATTGATCCTCCCCAAATAAAATTTTAAACCATTAATATTAATATGCTAATACAACAAGACTTCTTTACTTTCTTTACTTTCTATTCTCCCTGCTACCCACCTTTCCACACAGTATTTATAGTTTGGCTTGAAGTCCTTCAGACCTGTATTATGTAAATAAAGTTTATCCCATCAGTGAAATACCTGAAAGAAAACAAATATTACCAGAATTATATGTATTGGGAGCACAACTTCTTTTTTCTAGGAGATATGCCAGACTATTACTCAGTTCTAGGAAAGAAGAATCAATAATGAGTCTGAAGTTTTTAAAGAAAAATCTTCCTGAATCCCAGTGGATTCCCTGGAAAGGAAAGGCTGGTAATATTTTGTCTTGAGCCTATAGAGTCCCTGGAAGTTGGTTATGTAGAAACAGAAAGTTGAGCACAGAAGGCTGTGCTCTGAAGTGACCTTAACTCCAAAGATGATGGGGTAAGGGAGGGGTGGAGATGAGTGAATCCTATTTGAGGACCAAGTTCAGAAGCCAGCTTGCTATTACATGATCAAAGAAATAGTCACCATCATAGATTCACTCTGGGATGCATTTTTCCCCAGTGACATCTTATGAAAGCCAGTTCCATTTGCCTTAATTTTTTGTATCCAGAAGCTGGACCTACACTCACATACATACATACACATAGAGACAAACACACACACACTCACATGCACTCACTTACATACATACACATAGACACACACACACACACACACACTTCTCAATTACCACTCATAATACTCAAACTTTTTATTTTAATTTTAACAATCGAGACAATTTTGAAAACTAATCACAAGTGGAAGATCTTAGGTTACCTTCTTCCCAAGATATATTGTGGCTTAAGTGATTGGCAAAAAGAAAAAAAGAAAAGAAAAGGTACATGATAACATAATACTATGAGTTTCTGAATATCTGACTATCAGTAACTTTGTATTTGTATATTTATAAATTTATTTAAGTGCATGTATAAATACACATCTGTCTTTTATTTATAAATAAATCTTTAAATCCATAGAGATATTGAAAGACTAAAAGCTCTTGTCTCCACATGATTGACCCAGGTTCAACCCCTGACTTCATATGTTGTCCCTGATTGCTCCTCAAATACAGAAGCATAAGTAAGCTCTGAGCACATATTTTGATATTTTTGCAATACAATTTAATTATTGAAAAAGGATGGGTCTGGGGCCTGGGAGATAGCATGGAGGTAAGGCGTTTGCCTTTCATGCAAAAGGTCATCGGTTCAAATCCCAGTGCCCCATATGGTCCCCCGTGCCTGCCAGGAGCAATTTCTGAGCACGGTGCCAGGAGTAACCTCTGAGCACTGCTGGGTGTGACCCAAAAACCAAAAAAAAAAAAAAAGAAAAGAAAAGAAAAAGGATGGGTTTAGGCCACAAATGAGGTACTTGGAGGCTACCCCCAGTTCTGTGCTTAGGGGACTATATATAGTGCCAAAGACAGAACTTTGGTCAACTGCATGCAAAGCAAGCACCTTAACACCTGTACTGTTTTTCTGGCCCAAGATAAAACTATTTTAAAGTCAGGCACATTAACCTATTCTTTCTTTTCAGTCATTGTGAAAATTGGTTTTGTTTTTCCAATGATGAACCTTTAGAAAGCGTGCACATTTCTACGGTTGCATACAATATATTTTATAAACTTGAGGAAACAGTACAATGCAATATATTCCTAGAAGTGAACTACTGTGTAACAAAAAAATCACAAATTTGTCACTTCTAGGAATTCTAGCAAACTGTTTTCCCTGCATCCTTTTCTTTGAAACTTCTGAAAATTATTTGTCTTAATATTTATGCCAATCTTGTATGTGAAAAAATGCTAGACCACTATTGATTGATTGCATTACCCTGGTTGCTGCCAAGGTTCATCACCATTTCATATTTTATCTACCTTTTGTATTTTTTGTGAATTGACTATTTATATTCCTGACTGTTTCCTTATTAAATAGACTGTCTTTTCCATGCTGATTTTTTATCAGTTTACTATACATTATAAATATTACCATTTTTTCTGCCCTAGGGGTCACATATAGTTTTTCTCTTTCATCATTTGTCTTATAAATGTATTTGTGGCTTATTTTGCTGATGTACAAAAGCTTCTATTTTTAGGATATAAAAAATCATTAAATTGTTCCCTCTATGGTTTTTCTGGATTTTGGCTTGCTTAGGAAAGCATTATTTACCATAAGATTATAAAAAGCACTATCCTACTTATGTAATCAGTGTTGTATTTTTAAAAATATGTCTGTAATCCTTCTCAAAATTGTCTGTTCTGTCATAAGGAGGTCTAATGTTTGCATGTTACTCAATTTAACTGAACTAATCATTCATCACAGCTAATTTGAAATACAAGTTAGTTTTCCACACATGTATGAGTTTATACTATAATTTCTCTATTATTCCTCACAAGGTTTTATTAACATTCTTATTGTTCTGTATGTTTTCACACCTAGTCACTTTTTAAATAATCATCTTCATGGTTTTTTTAATTTACATTTTTGCTAATGAAACCTATTGTCTATGCAATAAACAGAGCTTTCTGTAGAACATTCAAGCTTTCTGTACCTGAGTCTGAGAGCTGAGAATTGATTAGACCCCTGAGTATGCACAACCCAGAAAGGAGGTAATAGAGTTGGACACTTGCATTTGGGATAGCAAATCAGAGGCAAGTTTAATACCTATGAGTTGACTAACAGTATAAGCAGCAAGGTTCCATGTATCAAAACATCAAATTACAAAAATATATATACAACACAGTTAATAAAGCTCACAAGGATTCCTACCCACCAGTGAATTAATTTTATTCCTCAACATGTTTCATTTCACTCTGTTCCAGCCCCCTTATAAATGTTAATAGCACTTTAGAATTTTTTTAGGATTCTACAGGGAGACTGTCTTTGGTTAGCTTCAGATTTTTCTATTCACTAGTCTCTATATACCTTAATTGTTCTTTTTTTTTACTCAGAAATTCTTAAAGTTTCTTCCATTTTATTTTCTTGAGCTTCAAGAAATACTTGAAATAAAAAATTTTTATTTTTAACAATGCTATGGGGAGACTGAGGAGAAGTGAAGAAGTTCTTTTTATTTGGCAAAATCTGTTCCCAAAGAATGAGATTCTCTACCTAAGAACTCTTAAAGCAGGATACAACTCAATTTTTGTATTAGGCAATAGCAATTTTAAAAAAGTCCTATGGAAGACTATAATTTGGTCAAGACAGTAAGTCGGTACTGTTGATTGTTGGCATTATCTCACAGCTAGCATGACTGCGGGGGCTTTACTTGTCCTCCTTCCTTTTCTGGTTTGTGGGCCACACCCAGTGACGCTCAGGGGTTACTCCTGGCTCTGTGCCCAGGATTAAACCAAGGTTCATCATAGGTCAGCCTTGAGCAAAGCAAATGCCCTACCACTGCACTACTGCTTGACCCCTTTTTTTGTCTCTTAATAGGAATCTCAGAAACATGCCTTGCCCTTCTGTATTTAATGTAGTGCGTACCAAACTTGTCTATTTGTCAGAATTGCATAGTGAACACTTTTTTTTTAAATATTATGGTCCTATGCTTTTTCATAAAAGTATTGCTTTAGAATCCCAGTAGGATTATGTCTTGGAATAAGATACTTTAAATTTATGCAGGTGTTTCTGATATACTCTCAATTCTAGGAATTATTCTATAGGTTTTTATACCTCTCATCCACAATTTATGTTCTTGGGAAATAAGAAGGTAAACAGTGTTAAGAAGGTTAGATAATAACACAAAGATCTTCAAAACATAAAGTGACCTGAAGGATAATGACTTGATATAGTTGTCATTCAAGCAGACCACATTTTAGCATCTGTTAAGCCATGTCTTTGAACTCTGGATGTTACACCAACAAACTGTAGGAGCAGAACTGAGAACCAATGGCCATTCAAATGAGCATCTGCTTGATTCTGTCTGTTCAAGACCAATCTATTGTCAGAATACCTAAAACAAGCTGAAATAGTTCTCAATGCAATATAGAGAATAAAGGCTGTATATATAAACAGAAAAATTCCCCTGAGATAGGATAGTCAGAGGAAAGTAAATATAATAATAACAACCATTTACTGAGTCCTGACTGCGAACCAAGAATTGTGCTAAATGCATTAAACACATTTATCTCATAAAAGCTCCTAATGAGCTGATCACATGGGAATTTGTGTTAGTCAAGACAGCCTATATATGATAAGGTGGGAAATAAGCTCAAAGTATCAGTGGCATAAATCAACAAAGGTTTATTTCTTGCATATATCTTTTATTCATTTGATGCTTGGCAAGGAGACTCTTCTTTCATGTCATCCTCAGTCAAGGACATTGGCTGATGAAATCTCCACCATCTGGAACATAACCAGTTGCCAAAGCCTGTAGAACGGAAGATAAAATGGTACATCAGCTCTTCAGTGTGTTCACCATGAAATGTCCTGACTTATTTACACACATTGCCCAATAGATTTCATATAGTCAAGTGGAACTTTACAAGGCAGGAAATGAAATGTTCTTAAGTGACAAAGGTCACAAAACCAAAAATATTGTTTCACTGCATTTACATTAGCTATAGTATTGTAGTAGAATCTTTTATCATTAACATGAAGAAAATGCCCAGTTTAGTAGTTTAAGTGGCTAAGATTTTAGAAATCCACAAATATCAAGTGCAGACAAGGATGCAGAACAATTGGAACTCTCTCCCACATTGACTGAAGGTGTGCAAATTGGCACTGTCACCTTACAAGTTAGCTGGATAGGTTCCTTTTAAATTAAACATATACTAATCATATGAACAAGCCATCCTTTGTTTATTTATTTTTACTGTAGAGCATTGATTCTCAACAGATAATGATTTTATCCTATCAAGGGGTATTTGGAGATAGAAGATACTCTGGTTTTCTATTTTGGTTGTCTTAGTGGGAAAAGAAAACTACTAATCCCTAATGAGTAGATCCAGTGATCTCACTAAACATCCTTAAATGCATAAGATAGACTCCTCCATTAAAGATTTAATAACTTACGTTTTTCTCAAATAGATAATGTGGGATAGTTGAGAACTCCTAGACACCTAAAAATTTATGTACACATACAAAACTGTATATGCTTGCTTATTTGAGCATTATCCATAGTAACTATATATTGATCCTATATAATAGATAAAAGGACAAACAAGCTATACCTATTCAAATGCTATACTATTTTGCAATATAAAGAAATGTACCATTAGTACATGCAACAATATGGATACATCTAAAAGGAATTATATTAAACAAAGGATATTTATCTTATACTTGTAGTATGATTTCATCTATAGGATAATATGGCATTTGCAAGGCTACAGAGATGGTATCAGTGGTTTTCCAATATACTAGGCAGTAAAAGACAAAGTTAGAGTTCAAAGGGGTAGTATGAGGTAAATGTTGATGATAATGGGATTGCTATGAACTCTAACTCTAGTTATGGTTACATCAATCTACATATGTATTAAGACTCATTGAGTCATACTCACCCATTCAACGCACTTTATTGTAATAATTTTCTTTTTTGAATTACTTTAATACATAATCCATAATACAGTGTTTTCTGGTATTGAGTGTTCCTACCCTAATCTCACCACCGATACATTTCTCCATCATTATCCCCAGTTTCCCACCCACCCAAAAGCCTGCCCCTTAGCAGGCACAAAGTAATTTATTTATATTGCCTGTTAGAACTAAATAGCTAGTGCAATTACAGAAAAATCTTCAGTAAAAGAAAATTTGTAAAAATTGTTATATCTCACAATGGGGTCATTAAGTCATTATCTGTAGGTTTACTAAGCTGTTTGATGCTAGTTGAGCATTCTGTGTCGCTATTTTTCTTCATTGAGCGTAGTTGGCTTCTATGCTACTTTTGCATCTAATTTGGTATGCTCCTACTGAGCTGTCTTTGAGGAACATGAGGCTGCATACACTCCACAATCTTAGAAATGGACCAATGAATTCACATGATAGAGGCTACAAATCATTTTTTAAATGTTAGAAAAACAAAGAACAATGAAGCAGAGGCTGGGAAGCTCGGCTGATACACAGCTTGAAATGTCTGAATAGAACTAGAATTCCAGTTTGTATGATGGCAGACAGACAGATGTAAATAAAACTTTTTTTGGGGCGGGGGCACACCCAGTGACGCTCAGGGGTTACTCCTGGCTATTCGCTCAGAAGTCGCTCCTGGCAGGCACGGGGGACCATATGGGGAACCGGGGGATCGAACCATGGTCCGTCCTAGGTTAGCACAGGCACCTTATCTCCAACGCCTCCACCCGGCCCCTAAATAAAACTTTTTTGCACAGGAAGTACAGTAAATTAAGTTATTGGGATTAAAGCTATTTTTTTGTTTATTTATATCGAATGTTGAAAGTATTAAGTTATTCATGGTGACTTGTATGCACTTATAATAATACTATCACTTGTTGTTTTTCCACAAACACAAACTCAGGTAGAGATTAAAACCACTGGGATTGGAGAGATAGTAGAATGGGTAAAATACTTGGTTTACATGTTCCTGACATGTTTTGTTTCCACTACCACATATAGTCCTTGAGTCTTCCATGAGTAATCTCTGAGCACAAGGCAAGGTAAGTTCTAAGAATAGCTTGTATTGAGTTTTATGTTATGGTTTCATTTTAACTTTTTTTCAGGCCTTATTTCCATTTTTCCAGGCCTTGTAGTTTTTAGCTCTAAGAAGGAAATGTTGCCTGAGGTACCAGAAACAAAATTAGGAAGAGTTGAGTATCAATGTTTTCAGCATATTTTACATTTGTTTGGAACAAGGTTAATGTAATAGAACACATTAATAATGAGGTCATATTCAAAAGGCTAGTTCCTGCTCATATGATTTCTTTGGTTCATGTGGCCAGAGGTCATTCTAATATGCTCTGCCCACCTCCTGACATTTTAATCACTGAAACAATTACCATTGCTTAGGAAACACTTTGGAAAAGACGTACAAAAAGCAAAGGAAAGAGCTGAGCTTGGCATTGATTTTTTTTTCAAATGATTACTCTAGAGAAGAAGCTTAGATATAGCATTTTTAAATAATTTTTCATTTTGTTGTTTTATACCATCACCATGAAATTACAAAAATTTTCATGATTAAGTTTCAGGTATGTTTCAGGATCAATCTTCTTTATGAGTGCTCACTTCAACAGTGCTTCCCATTCCCATTTGCCTCCCACTATTCTAATTCTACAAGATGTGCTTTATATATATGTGTATATATATATATATTTATAAAATTTTGCCTGTTGTCTACAGTACTTTTGCTGATAGGGCTTCATATATAACACTTTACCACTTTTCTTACATAGCATTTTCAGAAATGTAGTTAATAAGGTAATATTTGGGTTGGAGATAAAAAGAGACCTCCATTAGGAATTATCATAAATACTACACTGATTACTAGATTCAGTGGAAAACTTTTCTAAGCAATGCTATCTTAAACCTGAATTTTTAGAAGGAATGGAATTATGTACAGAATTCATCAATTACTATGTACAGGTGATCTGAAAGCCGAAGCTGCATAACATTTTAGCAATCTTTTACTACTTATAAAAGTATCTAAAATGTATGTATAAAATAATTTGTATAAAAATGGACACAGAACAGATATGTGTCTTTTCCAGGAACAGAATGCATTTCCTGTGCTTCTCACACACACAGAGAGAGATAGATCTTATAATAAACATATTATAAGCTATGGTAAGCTGGGTCATTTTCTTCTATAGATAAAGGAGATTTGTTAAGTATAAAAAGTAAATGGAGGGGCCAGGCAGTGGCGCTGAAGGTAAGGTGCCTGCCTTCCCTGTGCTGCCTAGGACGGACCACGGTTCGATCCCCCGGTTCCCATATGGTCCCCCAAGCCAGGAGCAACTTCTGAGCGCATAGCCAGGAGTAACCCCTGAGCGTCACTGGGTGTGGCCCAAAAACCAAAAAAAAAAAAAGTAAATGGAATTATGGAATTCACAATTATTAATAAGCTGGTACATGCCAAGACCATCTATACTGTTCTCCCAAACTCTGCTTATCTGTCAGTTTAGTTGCAGAACACAAATACATACCTCTTTGGTCATTATAGATATTAATTTATTTAACATAGCTTGCAATACACTTGAAAGAACTGGAAGCAAACTGTAGGCTGGACCTGCAGAAATGAGTCCCAAAACAATAATATGAAAACTAAGAGATCTGGACTCACTAGAAGTTAGAAGGGTGGGAACAGAGGTTGACATAATTTTTCTCCCAACACCCACATCAGGTAACTGGAACTCCCTTGCAGAAAATCCTACTGTTTCCACAGCCACAACTAAAAGTCAAGACATTTTTTTAAGTTCGTCTCTGTCTTGCATCTCCATTTCTAATTCCTCTACCTTTACTGGTAGACCCTAATTACGTTTGTATGCTAGCTTCAAGGAAATGTGAGAAGCTTAGTATCCAAAAGAAGAATGTTATTTGTTAGTTTCCAGATTACCTGCACCCTGTGAAGTAATCCACATTTTTATATGAAGAGACAAAAGCTTCGTTGGAGTTATCTAACATTAACAAAGTAGTACACACTGAAAAGTAGTAGTGTCAGCATTTGAGCCTCTTCTGTCTTCAGAGTTATTTACTGTCTAATTAAATTTTTCTGTGCACAGTTACAAATGTCTTTAAATAATCCTGTTTAATCTTTAGTGTAATTCTGACAAACAAGCATTAGGACTCTCAATTTTAGAAGAGAAAAATAAAGTACCAAGATTTAAACAACATGCCCCAAACCACAGTCTATAATAAGGAATCAAGTAGCTATTCTTAGATACAAACACTCCCAATACTTCACCTTCTGTGGTAGTTTACTGCATTTTTGACACTGGATATTTGACAGTACCACCATTGTTGGTACCATCTTTCAATCCTTTCAGCATTGCACTAGTTTGTGGAGTAAAGTGAAAATTTACTGAAAGTATATTCATACCTCACTAGGAGGAAATGTATAGAATAGAAATTCTAGGGACATAAATAATACCAATCACTAATCAAAAAAATCTAACAGTAAGAATCAGATCGTTGATTTGTATCCTTTGCTAATTTCTTTTTTGTTGTTGTTTTGTTTTGTTTTTCAGGCCACACCCATTTGATGCTCAGTGTTACTCCTGGCTAAGTGCTCAGAAATTGCCCCTGGCTTGGGGGGACCATATGGGACGCCAGGGGATCGAACTGCCATCCTTCCTTGGCTAGCACTTGCAAGGCAGACACCTTACCACTAGCGCCACCTCACCGGCCCCAATCCTTTGCTAATTTCTAAAGTAAATATTTCCACCATTGTGAATTTTAAACTGCAGATATGATATTCACCAACTCAAAAAAAATTCTGAACATATAAAAGCTAGCTTTTTCAACCTGGAATGAGCAGTTACAAACACTCTACTGTGTTCAGTATTTAGGATATCTTTGCAAGGAAACTTAGAGATTTGTGCATTTAAAATATTGACTAGGGGGCCCAAGTGGAGGTGTAAGTGGTAGGGCATTTGCCTTGCATACACTAAGCTAGGACAGATTGATGTTAGATTCCCCTCCCCCCCACACCGTGACATTCCATATAGTCCCCAAAGTAAGGAACAATTTCTGAGCACATGGCCAGGAGTAACCCGAGTGTCACTGGTTGTGGCCCAAAAAAGTAAAAAAAAAAAAAAAAAAAAACAAATATAAATATAGATATATTGACTAGGGGACTGGAGAGGAGTGGTGGGCTGAAGAAATGGAATAGAAATGACATGAGGATTGTATTGGAGGATCTTGGATACTTTGATAGTGGTGGGGTATGGTAACTTTGTAGTCAAAACCATAAGTATTAAAAAATAAGTGTTAATAACTTTATAATTATGTTTCATAAGCATAATTTTTTAAATAATTATAAGAACCAATTAAATTTTGGCATAAACTGAGATAATTTAACAATGTTGATTTGGCAGAAGGCCATACAAGGAGAGATGAAGAAAACTAAAGTAAAGTAATTTAGGCATGAGTCTAGCAGCGTGAACTTGATTATGTAGTGGGAACAATGATTTGCAGTGCTTTCCTGGAATCATTTATTGTTTCCCAAGTTAACAACCAACAGTATAATTGAAAGACAAAAAAATGTTTAGGCATTTAATACACTTTGTAGGGGGAACTCCCACTTCACATGTAATTAAAGTAAAAAAAAATTAAGGTTCATAGTCATTTTTTTGGAAGGACCTCTAGCCTTCTTGGAAGATCTTTCCATTGCAAGCAGAAATGAAGTGTGATGTTCTACTGGGAAGCCCAAGAATAACAATCAACTATCTTTTCTCTATGACTTTTTTCATCACTCTTCCAATGTTGGTGTTTTTTTCTGAAGTTGAAATGGATAAGGTACTTCTCTAAATCTCTACGCTGGAATTAGTTCTTCTTTCCTTTGTTTATATTCTCTTTAGGGCAGCATTTTATTTTTGTGGTCTTTATTAATTGCCTATACAAGATTTTTTTACAGAAGATAGTGACTTCCTTAAGGGTAGGTATGCTGGTTCATCATCCCTGTAGCTCCGCTCTGAGACAACTAGCAAATGTCAATGATATTTTGCTGCTCAGTAAATAATACCAATGTTGTTTATCAAGTATACAGAGGATTAACTGGCATTAGAGTCCATTTTCAAATAAATAAAAAAGAAAGTCAGAGGATAAAAATTAAAGTTGGTGAGGGAGAGAAAGAAGAATAAAAGGAAAGTGAGCAAGAGAAGAGGGAGGGAGGGAGGGAGGGAGGGAGGGAAGGAAGGAAGGAAGGAAGGAAGGAAGGAAGGAAGGAAGGAAGGAAGGAAGGAAGGAAGGAAGGAAGGAAGGAAGGAAGGAAGGAAGGAAGGAAGGAAGGAAGGAGCGAGGGAG
>PVKC010001641.1:0-19873 GCA_004027635.1 Crocidura indochinensis | reverse complement strand
GCAATTTCTGAGCATGGAGCCAGGAGTAACCCCTTGAGCACTGCCGGGTGTGACCCAAAAACCACAAAACAAAACAAAACAAAAAAATTTAGGCATATTTTCCCTTATGAGTCCAACAAACACATGGTTTTATTGGGTGGCTATATTCAATTATAGGAATAGTTAAGTACTAGTAAATATTGACTACAGACATTTTAAAATAACAGTATAGGTGATGAGAAACTAGACTTTTATTTTGGGGTTACAACCAGCAGCACTCATGGGTTACTCCTGGTTCTGCGATCAGAAATTACTCCTGGCAGGCTTAAGGACCATGTGGGATGCCAGGGATCAAATCCAGGTCAGTTGCATGCAATACAAATGCCCCACCTGCTGTGCAATACTTCAGCCCCCAAACTAAACTGTTGGTAATGACCATGATATAGGATATACAGATGACAAAGTATACTGCTATATACCTTAAACTTTCATAATTATAATAGATCATTATTTGTTTCATATGTCATTTCATATTTTATAATAATAATTCATAATTATAGTTAAAGACTAATTTCACACCAATGCAAAATTTTAATGAACCTAAAAGTCATGATTTTAGAGGAATAAATAATCACTTTAGACTTCTTAAAGCTATTCACCTAGGAGTCTCCTTTAAAGAAATATAGTAATCTTGTATTTTCTATTTATGATTTACCTTTCTTTGAGATATACATGCTCTCTATGAGAAGTATTTACCACATTGTCCTTTGCAAAACCATCGACCAGAGGCAAAAGCATTATTTCAGTTAATGTGCCAATACCTGTTTGACAGTGAATGCTTTTGTGAGTCAAGCATCTTAATCACTTCCTGTATTTCAGAGCGTGTCAATAAGTACTCATATATAATGTATGTGTGCTTACAGCATATATAATATATATGGATATATGTGGTGTTTGGCATTCTATGCCTGAGAGAACAGCTGATTTATTTCATGGGTTTTATGGACTCTTTTATTATTCTCAACAACATCACATACATTCTCTTGCATGCATATTTTATAGCACCTTGATGGACTTATTTGATTTGACCTAGTGTTTTGATGACAGCACAACTAGAGGAGTTGCACAGTAACTTACACAAATCACTTGCCCAAGTCATTGTAGAGTGCGATCCTGCCCTCAGATGATTTGTGGACTGCCAGTCCTTTCACGTACATCTAAAAAAAAGTCATGTTATATGTTCTTGAGTTCTGACTTTAAAGGACTCCTGGATCATCAGAGAAATCTCCTAAGAAAAGCTATTAATTGTATATACATATATATAGTCATTGCTAGAATTATAGATTTGTATTTAAATATGTATGCTGCTTCTCTTTGACTTTCACCTTCCCTATAGAGAGATTAAAACACAGGAAAGGATTGTAGGCAAGATTCTTGGATCCTGAAAGATCATATAGTAGTAGTAGATTGATTTTAACAAATGTTAAAAAATAATTTGGCAGGGAGGCTCTGTGACTTATAATACTTTACCTTTTCATCTTAAATTAACTAAGGTTTGTATATTTTTTTAAGGTTACTTATTTTTTGCTTAGGTGCCAATCCAGTTGTAGTCTGGATCTGTGCTCAAGGATCACTCCTGGTGGTACTCCTGGTGGAGCTAAAGATCAAATTTAGAAAAACCATATGCAAAGAAAGTGCCTTTGGAACAATAGAGATGATATAGAACCTTGTACAGAGTACTTGCTTTCTATGCAGAAGATCCTAGTTCAGTTCCCAGCATTCCATATCCCCAAGCTCAACAGGAGTGATTTCTGAGCTCAGAAGTAGGAAGTTTCTAAATCCAGTGAAAACCTGTGATTCAAAAACCCTGTAAAATCCTGTGGTTCAGAGCCAGTAAGAAACCCTATGGCACAAAAACAAACAAACAAACAATAAAAAAAGCAAATTTCTTACTAGCTCTGTTTCTCTAGTCCCAGTTTGCAGCCTCTTTTTATTTTTTATTTAAACAAGTGATTACAAGGTTGTTCATAATACAGGTTTTTTTCCCCACAGATCAAGTTATTCATGATTGAGTTGCAGTCATCCAATGTACAACAACCTTCACCAGTGCTCATATTTCTTTTTTTTTTTTTATTTTGGTTTTTGGGGCACACCCGGTGATGCTCAGGGGTTACTCCTGGCTATTCGCTCAGAAGTCGCTCCTGGCAGGCACGGGGGACCATATGGGGAACGGGGGGATCGAACCGAGGTCCGTCCTAGGTTAGCGCAGGCACCTTATCTCCAGCGCCACCGCCCGGCCCCCATTGCTCATATTTCACCACCAATGGCCTTAGTTTTCCTCTCATCCTTCCTGATGCTCACTTCCCTCTCACACACCCTCCTCTGTCAGCTTCTATGACAAGTATTTTACTTTTCTCTCTTTCTTTCTCTCTCTCACTCTCTCTCTCTCCATTGCACTATATATCAATCTATCTATCTATATCCTTTTTTTGACATTGTGTTTGCACTGCTGTTAATGAAGGGATACCATGCATGCCACTTTATCCCCTTTCAGCACCCATTTCTTGTTCAGAGTAATCAGTTCTAACTATCGCTTTCATAGTACATCATTCTCTACTCTCCTTCTAATTCTGCTCTAACTGCACTCTCTGCTCTTTGTGGTAAGCTTCCTACCCTGAACTGATCCTTCTAATCTTCATCTATTGTCTATGGATAGCATTATGCACTGCCTTATATTTTTTATATCTCACAGATAAGTGATATTATTCTATGTTTACTCTCTTCCTCTGACTCACTCCACTCAACATAATAATCTACATGTCCATCCATGTCTAAACAAATTCCATGAAATCATTTTTCTTTTTTTTCTTTTTCTAATATTTTTGTGGCCAAAGTGAGTTACAAATCTTTCACATTAATATTTAAGGTACATAGTGGTAATGAATAAGGGAAATTCCCCCCAGTGTTGGCCTCCCTCAATCCCTTTTCCCAGTATGCATCCCACTTCTCCATCCTTTACTCCCCATAATGCTAGCATAACTAGTCCCCACTTGTACAGCTTGTTGTAGACTGGGTATCAATTTTTTGTTCTTGACTTTAGGTTTAGTGTTCAAGTCTGATCATTTTTTATTTCCACTAAATTTTCATCAGCTGTCTAGTCCTGATATCATCCATTTTTCCCTTCAAGACATCATTTTTCTTAACAGCTGCATAGTATTCCATTGTGTAGATATACCACAGTTACTTCAGCCATTCATCTGTTGTCAAGTGCCTGGGTTGATTCCAGTTTCTGGCTATTATAGTGTGCAACGTCTCTTTCTGCACTTGAGCTTTCACCTACTTAAGGATAATTCCCTTATCCCTTGGTACAAAGAATACTTTTTATAGGTATATAGCCTTATATCTTTCCCAGCATAACATCATTTCAGATATTCTATGTGACTTTGCATAAAACTTCTTTGGTGAAGTTTCAATCTGTGAATTTTTTTTGATATCCAGAGTAAATTCTCCTTGACGGTCAATGTTTATGCTGTATTTTAGGATCTTAGACACATTCATTCATTTAACGTATGTATTTTAATTTAACAAGCTTGTTGAGGAGTGAGTGTTAAACACTTAATAAGACCTTGACTTTGCCTTCATCACAACTCTCAAACTATCCATGACAGGAGAACTGATGTGTCTGTATAAAACACACACCTGGCTAAAGGAATTCTTAACAGAGAACTCAGAAAGAGCTGATGTCTAATAAATCTAATGTATAAGAAAAGAGTTCTCCTTGAAAAAAATCATGATATTGCTATAGATATTAAGTTAGACTGGAATAAGCCTTTTTAGTAATTGCTACAGAAACACCAAGACTACAAAAACTACTAGAGTGGTAAATGCCAGTCTTCACAATGATTTGATAACCCAACTTTTTGTACTTTTTCTTCTTCTTTTTATTTGTTCTACTTGATTTTTCTTATCTATAACTTGAGTCAAATAGCTTTATCCAGGATTCTAAAACTTGCATATTACATAACTATTCTGTGAAACATATCAAGGAAGGAGACTCCTGTTTAACTCCAGGTGAGTTTTGCATTCTGTTCTATCATTATTTATGTTAGACACAAATGAGGTCCACACAAGTACATTTACATGTAGGAAATGGAGACCTGAAGAAGCTTATTAATAGCTTCCACCACAAAGTGAGTTCTCAGTAGGACCAAAACCAGAGCTCAGACTTTCTGAGCTTGGGACAGCAAGTCTTCATGACAATACTTTCCATCTGATGACCTCTTTTTGCCTTATAAAATTTAATTGGTGGTGTTGGAGAGATGTTACAGGCCTTAAGCACTTGCCTTGAATGTAACCAATCCCAGTTAGATCTCTTGCTTCTTCTGGTTTTCTGAGAATAACAGGATGCGAGAGCTGGAGTCATTTTTGGTTTTCATGCTACAGCCAGTGACCTCATACCTTACTCCTAAGCTACCTGCTCAGGGGACATTTCTGATGGGCTTGCAGGACCATATGACCCCAAGGATAAGCCATATGCAACACAAGTGCCCTGCCTACTGTATTTTTTCTAGCCCCCAAGAATGGTCCTTGAACATAGGACAGGAGTAAGACCTGGGCACAACCAACTATGGTTCTCAAACTACACCAAAACAAACCAAAAGAGTAAAAAATATAACTTTGATTAGACATTAACTTGATTTTAAATGCTTTATATGTGTGTATAACTTCTTGCAAAAAAAAAAAGCGTTCAGGCTTGAGCTAGAGAAGTACAGTGGGCAAGGCACTTACACTGCATGCAGTTGACCCAAGTCCAATAGCTGGCACACCACATGCCATGAAGGATCTATGACCACAGAGCCAGAACTAATCCCTGAGCAAAGATGAATGTGCCAATGCTCTCTTCTCCAAAAATACATTGAGACTTCATAAGCAACTTGGTATTCTTCCTATGAGATTTCTTTGAAATGATTGCACTATATTTCCAACATCAACTCTAGACTGGGGCAAGAATTGAGATAGGGTGAGCGGCTATAGAGAAATGAGTCATGTCAGACAGAGTTTGCTTGTGGGTGTCATTTATGAAAAAAAAAAAGAAAGAGTCTAATGTCAAACAGGAGATATAAAAACTTGGCAGTCATTCTCAGCAGTGTTCAGTCAGGGCAGAGGAAAGGGGAAATCTTTCAGTTGGATATCTGAGAAGCAACTAAACCAAGGCTACAATTGGGGAATAATTCACAAAGAGGTCAAAGGGTCGAGAACTCCAACAACAATAACCAGAAAGAGACTGGACAGGGCTCAGAATGTGTAATAAGGTTAGTACAGGGCTAACTTTGATCATCTAAGTCAGAGTTCCATTTGGGGGGGGGGGGGGCTGGGTACCCTCCTACTAAACGAGGCAGGAGACAGTGTGCTAAAAAGCAGAAAGCACATTCTGAACAGTGGGTCAGTTTCTTCCAGAAATTTTGCCGCAATCATGCATTTATAACCCACAGAAGTAAAAATAATTTGAGCATTATGAGAAGTCGTCAAAAAAATTCTAGTGCTTTATGTAAAAACCCTTAAATTCCCATTTCATTAAAAATTCCTCTCCACAGCTGGTAGCAGAGATTACCATGGTACACCATCTGTGCGGATTAATGTTTACTAAAAGAGTGAGAGTGAGCAGCAGATAAGATGAATGGTTTCCCAGATACAACAGAAAGCCAAAGCAGGCTATCTTTCCATGACTTTTTTAATATTTGTTGCATCTTACACCTGTCACATGTGAACCCTGATAGAATTGTTTGAGAAAAACAAACTTGATTATTTTTAAAGAACTGAATAATATAAAGACTGCAAATCATCGGTGCACTATTTATATTTATTTACATTTATGCAAAAGTATGTGGGGAGGTTTTTAGAATTCGTTGAAAATAATTAGGCATCTTGGACATGTCCCTTTTATATGTTCCTTTTTTATTATCTAAACTGGGAAGATTTTTTTTTCTCTGACTTGTAGCTTGGGCTCACAAAGCTGAATCTCCAATTGCTTTAGGTCTAAACCTAATCAGCATCCCTAGGTCACTAGCATCCCTAGGTCACTGAATGATAACAATTTAGCAATGGATTTCTGATGACCAAACAAACAGTAGGTTTTTTGTTTGCTGTATTGTTTTATATTTTGTTTTTTTGAGCACTTGCCATATGAAAGAATCAGACTTTGTCTCTTGAACTTAAAATAAACCCTAATATTCAGACTGTGCTTCAAATTATTACCATGCTGACTTTCAGCACACCCTCTCTAAGATAAAGGTATGTTGGCTAAGATGACTTTACTTGTTAAGCATTCCCATTTAATTGTAGAAGAGATGAAGAAAAATTAAAAAATTGACTGCACATTTAGAAGTCAAGTTTATGTTAAAACTAATCTTAGAAATAAGAACTTACTCCTTCTAAAACCCATGCTTTTACTATCATTTCTACTCAACAGTCTCATGCAGTAGTTAGCCTATTTCAATTTCATTTGGGAGCTTTTAGACCCTATCTTCATATGGGAATCTCATTTCCTTGAAAACCATGCTATTTCTTTTCAATATGCCATGAGTCGCCATTACCAAGAGTGAGAGTGTCTTACTGCAATTACACTTGCTAATCAATTCTGCATCACTTCTCCATGTTATAAATGTCTAGTTACCTATATTCTATTGACATGTGGCCTCATTTCTTACTGAAATGGGCAGTAGTCTCCATTTCGAAGGCTCTCTTTCTAATATCACTGGGAAGCCAAGGAAATATGTCAATCTTATTGCCAGCCAAACAGAAATAAGCCATTGTAGTCATTTCTCATACCAGGGATTCATCGTCTGACTATAATACAGGTGCCTCTGAGTTTTAACTTTTCATTCAAGGGAACTATTTCTGAGAAACTATGATTTCTATTCTTATTATTTAAATTTCTCTTTTATTTTTTTATTAATAGTTGTCTAATTTATGTTAAAATCATTTTCAGCGTTTATTGACAGGAACTCAGAACCCATTAAGTGGGTCTTTGTTTCTTCAAAGATTTACAAAGTAAACCTTAGAAGCTTATGACTATATTAGATGTCTTGGATTGATTCCAGGGTTGACTGATTGCTAAGTGGAAGCTCTAGTATAAGAAAAGAGAAACAAAAATAAACCCCTCAAAAGTACACCCTTTTGCTGCTTTAAAAGGTGAAGTAGGAATCCAAATTTCAGAGAGAAATATTTTGTCTAATTCAACCAAACTGGAGATGAATTTCAGAGCAGGAAAGAACGCACCCATAGGAAGCACAGTTCTTAGCTTCACAAATATCTCTATACTATAGATTCAGAAACACCTAGTGACTGGGAATACACTGGTAGTAAAATGTGCCACTGGAAGATGGAAAAGAACTTATTAAGGACTCAGGGAAAACAACAGTAAAAACTAGTTGCCAGGAGAAATACCCACAGGGTGGCTGAGAGAAAAGGGAGGTGGTTGCCTTTTCTGAATTGGAGATTCTATTACATGCTCCAATCTACCCTTAAGCAAAGCCTGGAAATGAGATAGAATACTAATCTCAGACACCAGTTCCCTACTGAAGGAAAGAATCCTGACCTTAAGCAAAAGCCTCACTTCAGCATCTTAGACTTAGTTCAAAGTGGAGCATGTTTTGAACCAAGATTGTCTGGTAACAACTATTTACTTTAAGAGGAATTAAAAAGATATGGCATTAAAGATTTAAAATATTGTCTTTAGTTTGTTTTATTTTTTCCTGGTTTTACTCTGTTCTCTTTGTACTGTGGGCACTTTCAACATGAATAGAAGGGTAGCCAAGAGCTCATTTAAACCAGAATCTTGTTCACCAAGACTTATTAAAATATTATAGATAGGAAGAAGATGGACTCTCTCCCATACATTTGGGTTTAGAGTTCAGCTCTCTCACTGATGAAATGTGGAACCCTTGGGTAGCAATTTCAACATTCTTGTCTTTGCAGTGAATCTGACCTCATAGAATAGCAGTGTCAATTATATGAGATAATATATACCAAGTGAATAATAAAGTAAAACAGTAAAGTGTTTGAGTTCATATTTTTATTGTGATAATATCTTTATTTAAGCACCATGATTGCAAACATGTTTTGAATTCATATTAATTCTCTATCCTCTTTGCAGCCCTGAACACTTCTCCATGGCCCAGTCCCTGGAGAACAATTTCACCCACTCTAATGGAGTAAAATGTTCATAAAACACAACTTTTAATTTGAGGTTTTATAGAAAAGAATAATAGACAGTGAGTGGAGAAAAAAACCTCTTTTGTGTATATTCACTCATTTCTTTTCATTCCACAAATCATGAAGGAATAGGTACTTCTTCCCAGACCTTTATTCACAAGCTTGTGGTACAGCCACTAGCTTCTTCTTATAGAGTCAGTTCTATAAGGAGTCTCATAACTGAATGAGGGGTTCATAAAAAATTGGCAATAAACAGTCATTTTGAAACATGCAACAACAAAAACTTCAAAATCACCCATGCCATGAATCCAAGGAGTTTTTAGTAATACCCAATGATGTTGTATTTCTTAGACAAAAAAAAAATGTTTCAAGTGGACAAAGCTTAAGAAGTCCTACACTAGATAATAAGTTCTCGAATTATGAAACAGACTCTTAAGTTCTGCTTTCCCCAGCCCCTAACCAAACCTCTGACATGTACTAGATCCTCAATAATTGTTTGTTGAACCAAACTGCACTCTTCAGACCTTTCTCTGGAGCTAACAAACCCCTTGACACCTGAAATATCAGTTTGTGTTAACAGCTCCACCCGCTTGCCTCAGAGTGACAGGCAGGAAGTGCCAAGCCTGCAGGTTGCTTATTGATTTGACTAATAAGTAATGGAGTGGCAACTGAAGTGACATTAATATAATGTGGAAAGGAATGAACACCAAGATTGAAATGATTTCGTGCATCAGGACCACTGTGCAAGAGAATTTTCATTTTCCTGCTGTCTCGCATCCTGAGTGAGACATCATGCAATCCCAATGTTAAAAGAGAGAGCTCTAAGGAGAAACAGAAAGTCTGTTTCACTATGGTAAAGGAGTATTGAGGATGGGAAGAACTCAAAAGAAAGTGAGATAGTAGACGAAGAAGTGTACTGCATTCTGGCATTTGGAATCTTGTACAAAATAGCAGCATTTCATTTCCACAGGAGAAAGCATTATAGTCTCTGAAAAATATAAGGGATCCTGGAGGAAGTAAAGATATCCCTGAAGGTAGGGAAAAGTGCAAGGGTTTATACCTCCCAATGGAGTCCTCATCAGTGCTACTGATTTCTAAAATTTCTCCGCGCTGAATGGATGAAGATAATGAACAAAGATAACATAATTCTAAAGCTGTGTTGTCCTTCCTGTACTTTGCTTACTTTTCTGGGGAGAAATTCCCACCAATGAGATCTTCTGAAAACGTATTCAACGAAAGTTTATCTTTCATTGCCTTTCAGTTTTTTATCTTGGTCTCTAGGAGACCATCAAGAAAGAATTCATCTCAATAGCAAGAATAGAACCTAATTTATAGAGCCACTAGGCAAACTCTGCACAGCCCATTGCAACTGGTTTTAAGAAAGTTATGGTTCTAGAGTTCCTTTCAAGTGCAGCTTGTAAGGATTAATTTTCCATGATGAGACTTTGAAGTTCTAGTAATCATTTATTCAACTGTCTTTTCCTGTGTATGTGTGCATTGTCCACATTAGACTGTTTTTATGCAAATCAAGTCCCCCGTTAGGAAATTAAAAAAAAAAGCAAACTCGAATTAATTGGCTAACTTTCAAAAGGCATATTCTACATTGATCGCAACTTTTTTTAACATGAATTTTTTATTGTGTCCTCTCTTTGGTATGCCAAAACTGCCTTTGAAACAACAGCATGTAAGGTTGATATATAAAAAGTTGACCCAAATTATCTCTTTTAAAGTACATAGACACACACACACCATCACACATATTGTGACCTATTTCTCATTTTTTCCAACTCAGTAGGTTTAAAATATAATAGAGGGCTGGCAAAAAAGAATTATTTCATAGCTTGAGCTTTTCCTAATGCCATTCTAACTTTCTACTTTGTGTCTGTCCAATTTATTTCTTTAGCTTCCTCATTATTTTCCCACCTTTCTAATTTTAACCCATGACTTTAGAAAACTTAGACAAAATCAGAGAATTAAATAATGCTAGATTTAAAAGAACAACCTCTTCCATCTCTCCTCACAGCCCCTCTGCTGTCACACAGCTGATAAGTCCCATGTGTCTGGTGGACAGTGCATCATTGGGGAACTCAATGTTTTCCTGGACAAGACAACTTTGGGTAATTCTTACTTTTGTGATTCCTACTGAGCTTTACCAAACTTTCTCATTTTCTTCTTATAGTCCTCTTTCTTGATCTCTTGAAACCATGCCAGCAATGCAAAATATTCCACACACGCTTCAAATTTCTAAAAGTAATTAGAGGAGTTGTTTTTTTTTATACTACCTTAGAATCATCTCTTCTCTAGGAATGTCAGTTGTCTCTTTTTTATTCTTAATAATTTTGTATAAAAAATGAAAGAAGTTACAACTAATAAATTTGCCTTCCAGAATGTCCAAAGGTAGCAGAACCTTTTTCTAAAACAACTTTTCAGGAAACACTACAAACCACTGTCTTGCTTTTAAAAAGTATTTATGGAGGTTTGGAAAGAAACTATGGAGGTTAAGGCACTTGCCTTGTAATATTAAACCATAACTGGCTTAAACCATCCCCTGACCTGAGCATAGATCTAGAAATAAGTCTTGAGCCTGCCAAACATAATTGACCTTCTCAATAAAATAAAATGTATTTAAGTTTTATTTATAAAAATCAAACGTGTTCTCACATACACATATATTAATATATGTGCAAACACACATTCAATTAACTAGCACTTATTATCTGCACGGTACTTTGTATGATCATCTCACTTAATATTCTTAATAGCTCTGTGAGATAGTTCTGTGCCTCCATGATCTCAGCATGTAGCTTTCAGATGACCTGGTTTAATGAATTATGGAAGATATTCAGATAGAAATAGTACTATGGTTTCTAAATTATCACTTCAATATCAGACCTTGTTTGAGCTTTCAACTGATAACCCATAGAGCATATGCCCTTGTGTCTTTGATTGAAAAGAAATACTGCTGATTTTCACTTCCAGGCATGATTGAGAGCAAGAGTGGTGCCACTGCCAGAGTCTAGATATTTAGTAAAGAGAATTAAAAGAGCTAAAGTGGGTACTGTGCATCTAAAAAGGCAAAGAAATAATATAAGGATGTCAGAGAGGTAACGATTGCAGGCAGCAGGTACCATTTCTAGGCCAGATAAAGCAAACGAAATATTAAAAGTTAGAAGCAATAGAACTGAGACCATGCCTCCAGAGGGAGGACCAGAAACCTTATAGAGAGAGCCCCAGATAGTGCTGTTGTCTCTGAGCAATCTCAATGAATTTGGATCTGTGATGTTGGAAAAGCTGCAAACAAGAATCAATTACTGTTACAGGAAAGAAGTGCTAGAATGAAAAGGTCAATTCACCAAGTAAGCTCAAGGGCATCAGTAGTTCCTCCTTCCTTTGGCCTTTCAGTCTCCTCTAGTGCCCCCTCTTGGCAATATCTGACACACTCCAACTGGTCAAGCATAGTAGATTCCTAGTTCCAGCCTCAAAAAAATAGTGGGAAGCTGAATTTAAAGCTGAGCAGCAATATCTTTATTCACAGTGTGGCAAGCATTTATATATAAACATTTCAGTTTATCCTTGATTTAATAGGAGGTTATCACAATAAGATTTAGAAATAATGGAGAGTAAGGAGGAATAGATCAAGTATTTAGTGCATTATCTCCTGCTCCTCACATATCAGCTCATCTGGATGGCTGTTGCTAGGACTTGTATTTTGAATGACATCTTAATAGTGGAGAAGGATCAATAACTACAAAGTTGTCATTGACATACAACATTATGTTATAATGTGTTTCTGTCAGTAATAGGTTTTTGGTGTGTGGATAAAAGTCTTGAAAAGGCAGAGGAAACCAAAATACTGTTGGTCTTTCAAATTCAGGATCGCTGGGAGTGACCAGAGAAAAACCTACCTGCAGAAAAGCATCATTTTTCACTATTTCTTGGAGCTGTGTGTCGACCACCCAATCATCTACCCATTCCTCAACCCCAGTCAATTTTCCTGAGAGTGTTGTGGCAAAAATGGTAGACTCGCCTTCTCAATGGCACCCAAGTACTGATCACCTATTTGGCCCGCTTTCCAAACCATTGCTTGCAGTTAATCTCCTAGTCCCACAATGTGGCTGGGTGTTTGGGGGGAAGAAAAACAAGAGAATGCTGCAAACGAGGCCTCAAGGACTGGTGAGGCAAAGAAAATTGCAAGTCTGGCTGTGCTGGAACCTCTCAATAATTGGATGTTTCTAAATAAGAAGGACTAATTTCATGGGGTCAGTACTGGGTCCTGTAAAAGCATCTACCATTTAAAAATTAATGTTTGATGAGTGCTAAGTCCAAAGTGTCTCAAGAGACCAAAAGAGAAAGGGTTTCCAGGAATGGGATCTGGAGAGAGCATGAGGATGAAATGGGAGATGTCTGTAAGGAAGAAAAATGTCAAGAAGTCCAAATCTAATCAGCCAAAGTAAGCAATCCTGACTCATTCCCTAGCACACTTCTCTCTCCATGTAACTGTGACCTGGTACAGCCCCTGTATAAATCTTTGTGCCTCTTATCAGTATGCCCAGTCCTCAGACAATCCAAATGCTCTGATTTTTAAATGCAAAAAAATCCTTTATTTGAAGCATATCTTGGTAGTCTTCGGTATGCATGCCTTCTGAATTTTATAAAGCACTGATCAGACAGTTGCCTACTTAGTGAATGTAACATATAATTCTTTATGGGCACATATGCTCTTTAAGATATAGCTTCAGCCTCACAAGATCTATGAAATAGATAATTATATTGTTTGCATGTTCTAGATGAGCAAACAGGAGGGCAAAAAGCTTATGAGAGTTTGTGAGAGAAGATATCATCAATAGAAGGCAGAGTCAGGACTTCTCCCAGCTTTCCTGCTATCAATATGTAAAGTCTCTCAGCATTCTATTTGAAATGGGATATAGAAACCATATGTCTCCCTGGGTAGGTGGGTCCTTCAAGGTCTTTTACAAATAGACCCTAAACTCTGAATAATGCAAGTATGAAGGGAAAGGTAAGAAACAGGTCCTGCAAAACAAACAAACAAAAACCCTGGGATATGGCAATGAGAAGATGGAGCCAGTGGTTGTTCCCATTACAATATGCTCCAAGAGTGGAGAAACCCTAAATCCCTTAGGCCATGGAAATTTCCTTACTTCCTCAATACTTACTATGCCTATACAAAAAAAAGTGGTGTAACACCAAACCCTACCACTCCTTTTTCTGGTTTTGTTTTATTTTTTTTTCCGTTTTTGATATTATTTTCCTTCTCTCTTTTTTCCACTTTTTTTTCACTCTTGTGGATATTATTTGGTGCTTTTTTAATTTCATTTTCTTTTAGTAGTTGATATCAAATTTTTCTTCTCTTATCCTTAACCTTGTTATCGCAAACAGAATAGCATAACTTGAATCATTCAGCCTCATAAATTGAGGGGAGAAAAGGATGTTACCAGGACCAGTCATATGAACATGTAGTGTAAATGAAAAATGAACAGACTGGAACACCAAACAGGGTAGATACCCAACCTACAGCAAGCTGTAAAGTGGAGACCAGTTACTAGTATTCTGGGGGGTGGGGTGGGTAAAGGAGGGAGATATGGGAGACATGTTGGAAATGGGAGTGGAGGGAAGACAACACTGGTGGTGGGAATGCCCTTTATTCATTGTCACTATGTACCGTAAATAATCCTGTGTAATGAACTTCAATCATAATAAAAATTAAAAAAAAGAAACATGTCCTAGCACATTACTGTGATCTACTGACTGCTTTATACCAGCATTTGTTATAAACTCACTCATAGACAAAATCTTGGAGGAAAGTTCTTGTTGTCCTGGTGAAGAAAGAACAGGATAGAATATATTACTGTTCACATGTTTCTCTCAATAAATCATTATGGTCATTATGAAGACATCATAGAGTGTCCTTCAGCCATCATAACTATGACTACTATGTTATGTTATCCAGCAATCCAATTCCCAGGAGATTTACAAAGGAAATGTAATCAGGAGGATACCTTCACATTCACTGGAGCACTATTCATGATGGCTAAAAAATAAAAAGAACTTATATGTTGAGGAATAAATAAATTAGAAATTTTGGGGGTTTGAGCCTCCCAAACAGTGCCCAAGTTATAAGAACCCCACCATTGATTCTCAGTCAACCAGCATGATATTCAGTGCAAATGTCCAATTATGTGATGCTTATTAGCCCCTCTAATACCAGATTTATTAGGGGCATCCTGAAGGTGCTATTGAGGCCTCCCGGCTGCACCAGTGATATTAAAAAAAAAAAAAAAAAACATTTGATACTGGGACTTAAACCTTGGTTGTGGCTTAAAAGTTGAACTGCTTCACACACAAACACATGTGCAGGACATTATGTTTCATTTACAGAATCATAGATGAATCTAGAGACATTTAGCTGTGCAAAAAAAAATCAGACTTGCATGTCCTTACCTGGTTACTTTAAAATAGTCAAAGTGATAATAGCAGAGAATAGGAAAGTAGTTGTTAGGCATCATGGAGCATAAAAAGGAAAGAGAAATAAAAAGATATCATTGGTTATGTTGGTGGAAAAAACTTCATAAAGGCAAGAGGAGTGAGTTCTAGGGATCTAGTGTATGACATGGTGGTTGTAGTTAGCTGTCCTATATTGTAAACTTGAAATTTTCAGGGCCCAGAGAAATAGCACAGCAGTGTTTGCCTTGCAAGCACCGATCCAGAACCTAAGGTAGTTGGTTTGAATCCTGGTGTCCCACATGGTCCCCAGTGCCTGCCAGGAGCTATATCTGAGCAGATAGCCAGGAGTAACTCCTGAGCACTGCATGGTGTGGCCCAAAAACCAAAAAAAAAAATTTTTTTTCTCAGAGGCTAAATTATTATTGTTTAAACACCTACAGAATCACAGTGATAACTGTATAGAGATAATAGATGAGTTATGTAGTTGAAGTATGATAATCCTTTCCCAATTTTATTGCGATAAAAATTTGACATAAAGCACTGTCCCTTTAAAGTATATGGCATAATGATTTGACTTACCTCTTTCTTAAATTGATGGCCACAGTAAAATTAGTTAGCATCCATCATCTTTTATAGGGATAAAGAAGTCAAAACTGTTTCCTTTTCTTTGTGATGAAAACTCTTAGGATAGAGTTTAGATCTTAGGATCTATTCTCTTAACTTTTATGTACAGATATTGATCTTTGCAGTGATGTATATTTCAAGACATCAAGTGTTACCTCATATACATATATATATATATATATATATATATATACAATGTTTATATGGCAAGGATATCTCTGTGAAGATGTTCTTTAAAACAATTATTACCCCAGAAGGTCACAAAATTTCCCTTCCACTCATTTCATTCTCACCGCATCCTTCATAGGCAGCACCATCATTCCCCCACTTTGCAGATCCTGTCAGAGGCAAGCTTACCATAACTCCAGCCCCATCCCATCAATCACTGCATCCCATGCCTCCGATTTGACATCTGTCCCTAACTTCCCCCTTTTCTAGCACAGAAATCATCTCAATATGACTTTTCTCTCCTTAGATTTGCACTAATGTGGTCACCATAACCATTTTCAGTCTTCCAGCAGAAGCCAGGGCCAAGACATATTGGAGCCAAGTATTTTAATACATCTGGTGTTCGTCCTGATAAAAATGTCACTGATGCCACTGGTTTAAAGAATTAAAAGGATTCAAGGTAGATAGCAGTCTTAAAACTCGCTTTTCCACTACAGTTTTCCCTTGTAAACAACTTTTATATACCCTTTTTGGAGTGTGTATAATGAAATGACTTACATTTTCAGCTGTAACCAGAGCTATTACACAGCAGCTGAATGTTTTGTAGCTGGAAATCTGTTCAGGAAAACACCAGAACTTGGTGAAAGGGGTAGGCTATGGGGACTCCTTGACTCTGCAAGAGCTCATGTTCCCCAGCTACCCTGTGGGACCAGTCTACACAAAGCAAAACCAGGTCAGAGCACCAAAGAAATTGCATTTTGCCTTTTCAATATGAAATGAAGCTCTTAGCGTCCCATTTCACTTCTGCTTTTACTTCCAGCCTTTTGCTTTCACTTGCTAAAGAATATATGATTTTCTTTGTTTTTAATCTTCCCCCAAAGAGAATGACACACTGAACCACTGTGTCCACCTAAAATTGAAAAACTTAACATGGCTTTGCATTTCTAATGACATGTCCCAGAAAGCTTCTGTGTAAATGACTTCTTTCCTTCTCTGTTTTGCAGTTTGCAGTTACCAATGCTGGTCAGTTTTAGATATTTAGAGGAAGGTAGTATGATATCACTGAGCCATTCCCCCTGAATTCCAGAAGGCAGGCCTCAGTATCCTGAATGATATGGACTAGAAGAGTTCTCAATCTCCTGAGTTCTCATTCTCTTTCCTATGCTGAAAATAAATACTTAATCAGAAGATACATTGTCAAGGGATGAGGAGGATTAATATTCCCACAGACAAGACCAGAATTTCTATTATGCAGACAGAAAACGGTGCATCTCCCATGGTCTCCTAGTCGCATCTCAAGGGCAGACTCTGTTTTGGTTGGGGTCCTTTTATGGCAGTGACTCCAAGGACAGACTCTGGGAATGCTGCACTTTCTACAAACTCAGTAATCCTTGGAGGCTAATGAGGTGTCTGACTTAGAGTCCATGAAATATCCCCTATTTTATTGGTGAAAAGTCCCAGTCAGTTAAATAGATATGCCTAGAAGTATTCTATACTCCCTATAAACCCTTTTTGCACTATTGAGCCTCCTAATCAAAACCTGAAGAAGTATTAAAAGTTCCTCCCTCACCAGTTGTTCTGACAACCTATCCTTCTTTGGGATTGTCTCTACTGTATTCACCTGACCACTGTATTCTTCACTAAATATCTTGCTTTGATCTTTTCCGGTTATTTGACCACCAGGTGGTAGCTTCTTTACCAACTCACCACTCAAGCACTCTGGATACAGGTGTTCCTGTGTCTAGGATAGCAGGGAAAAAGCAAGTCATGAGTGGCCAGGCTATATCATGGCAGGTGAATTAGGTCTGTCTAGTTTCCTAGACCAATTTTGTACATAGGGCCTCCTGCTGTAGTTCTTGAGGGTCCTCAAAGTGAACCTTGAAGAACTGCACAAAGGGGATCATTTCCTCCAAGCCTTCTCTGTTAAACTACTAGGTCACTTTTGTTCAAGAAAATCATGAGGTTATACCAAAAGGTATATTTATCTACAGGAAGGAAAAAAACAACCTTTAGATCTAAGAACCTGTTCTTTAGATCTCTCTTTCTGCCGAAGTATGTATACTCCAACCCATTTTAGGACTTGGCTACCTAGGAATCAGATGTGACAATACCAAGTCAATAAAGTTACATTAGCACTATTATCATTTAAGTATCAGATTTTGTGAAAATCAATGGAGTCGATTCATTTGGAGGATATATTTTTAAATAAATTATTTATATAAGTACCCTAGTTACAAAACTGTTCATATTTAAGTTTCAGTTATAGAATGTACACCACCCTTCACCACTGCACTTTTTCTGCCTCCAATGTCCCCCAACTCCCCTCCCCTCCATATTTTTAATTCTTCATTTACCTATATCACTATCCTCTTCAAAATAAATCTCTCTCTTCTCTCTTTCTGTCTCCTTTTTCCTTTCCCTGCCGCCCCCCAGAAACTGAATCTCATTCACCCTGAACCACTCTTCTAAGTCAATAGTTTTCCCTCTGCTGCCACATGGAATTACTGGAAATGCCAATTTCTCATTTCTCTCCCTGAAACTCTCCAGTGAAGACTTCCCATTTCTAAGTGACCTTTCTTAGGCCTCTACCCAGCCTCTGTAGTAATTGGCAGTCTTTTGTAGTAATGGTATCTTGATGTCTTCTGCTTCATGAGAATATATGACCCCTAATCCAGCAGTCATGACCTATCCCTCTTTGTGTTCCTCCCTCTTTGTGGACTGAATAACTGCATGATGAGCTGCCATTGATGATGAGTTGAGCTGCCGTTCAGTGGTGTGCTACTCCTATCACTGTTTTGAACTTCCTAGTTGCTTATTTGTGAGTTGTGTGCCTTGTCATTTGCATGCTCTATAACAGCCACATACTTTAACAGTCAGCAGTCTTTTACTCTGAAGCCTTCCTAGAATTCTTTTGGTCTTATCTAAAGCATTCAGGATTTGGGCCATTTCCCATGTTGTTTTACTGAAGTGTCTCTTTCATCTGGTTTTGGATGGGTGACTCCTTCAATAGCCAGAATTAACAGTGGGAAACAGATGAACAGGAGAGTCTGGAATACAGACATTCTTCCACTGCTCCTTCATGGGACAAAAAAAAAAAAATATCTGAAACAAATTTGGATTGGATGATCATCAGACAGCTATTTCCCTCTCACACATTAGTCCCAGAATGCTCAAGCAGCAAAGAACTGAGTTTTCAGGGAACGAGGTGGAAAATGCTGGAATCAAGAAAATCAGTTTTCCTGATGCCATCTTCAGTTTAACTCTAGACAGTTTTCCATCTGAGAGATAGATATTTTTTCCTGTACTGAAAATGCCTTCTTATTTCCTCTAGCAATCTCTCACCTAGAAACCAGAATAATTGGATCCAAAGGTGAAGGTCCCTACCCAGACCCTCCTGGTAGATGATTAGTGAGAAAAGCAGGAGAAAGCAGTGGGTTGGACCAGAGCATTCAGCTCTACATGTCCTGCTCCTCCTGTTCTATACCTTGTTTGCTTTTGTTGAGGAATGATTCACCCTGTCCAAATTTTGAGAGTTCATTTAAGGAATTTATCACATGTCCAGATAGTGATTGTCTCTTTCCTTGGATGGTCTGCTAGATTTGGCCATTAGTAGTTTCAGTTCTGTGGATGATAAAGACCTAGTTCAGCAGGCCTCACTATCTCCACACCATACCTCCAGCAGAAAATTTCCCAGAACTCCCTCCTGGTGAAATAAGCAATCTGCCTTTTCCTCTCTTTCTTTTTCTTGGACCATGGTAGTAGAAATCATGTCAAAGGATATTAGAGATGGGAAAAAATGCAAGATATTTTACTATTTGTCTTGAGATACCCTACACTGTATTTAGCATCAACTAAATTAAGGTGTGTCTTACTTTGTTTTTCTCTTTTACATGATGGGACCAATTTTCTTGCTTTTGTGATATTTAAAGGATTCAATTGTTCACATTTTACAGAGTGAAAAACCTAGCCACAGTGCCACCTATACCAAGCACTATAGCCTTTCCTCCTAGTAATTGGCACTCCCCATTTCAGAGAGGAATAAACTAAGGGAACACAATATTGCAGTATCACAAAGCCATAGAAATAATCATATCCTCCTTGGACCATTCTTCTTCCTTCTTACTCTTGGTCTCTTTTTTTTACCCCAAGCTATTTTAAGCCAGCTGTGGTTTCTTCTGCCTTTTCTGATTTTTTTGACCCTCAGTCTTCCCTGAAACTAGATGAGTGTCATGACGAGCCATATGAGAACCAAACTTTTGATGACCTTGAGCAAATATCTCAAGCTTCCCATGCCTCTGATTCCTCATCTATAAAAGGGCATGAAAACTAGCATCTTTCCAAGCCATTGTGAGAGTATAGATGAGATAATGTAAAGCTCTTAGAACCTAGATTTGGTGTATAGAAAGTGTTTAGGAAATATATGGAA
>PVKC010001640.1:20500-48973 GCA_004027635.1 Crocidura indochinensis | reverse complement strand
AAAAAAAGTAATACTTAATAGGGACTAGGGCGATTGTACATGCTTTACATGTGGTTGACTGAGGTTCTATCCTGATATTCCATGTTGGCTCCAAAATCCGAAGGCAGCCAGAAATATTTCCTGTGTCCAGAACTAAGAGTAACTCCTGAGCTTTGCCAGGTGTAGTTCCAAAACAAAACACAACAACAAACAATAATTGCTTATTGATAGTATTTTTTTGCCAATTGTATTTTAAAACATAAGAACACAGAACATTATTTATCAGTAGTACTTTCTCCAAATTATATTAGTGGGGAAAGCATCAATATTTTACATTCTGATGATGCGATTATTAGCTTTACAGAAAAGATTAAATGCACACAAATGCTAATAAAAATAAAAATGTATAGGATTACAGAGACTAGATAGTGAAAAAGAAATTTGGAATGACAGGACCAAAAAGTCGTCAAAACTATAACTTAAAAAAAAGAAATATTATAATTTAGAGAAAGCAAGTCCCTAACACTTAATTTTAGATATCAGTTATGAAAAATTTGTTCAAAGCTAAATTGTCAAACAATAATAATAACATAAAATATCTAAACACTAAATACTTTAAAAGCAATAGTACACATAGTTGAGTGTACTTGAGTAGTTTTTCTAAATACAATGTTCAAATTAGAGCCTGGTATAATTATGTTAATGTTAAATTTATATGTCTCAGTATTTTTATTAAAGTTATTTTAAACATGACATAAGTCTTAATGTTTAGGATTTTTGTAATGTCATTCTGTAACAGTTAAAGTTTTATTATTGATCCCAGAATATTTTTAGAAATGCAAATTGGCAATCTATTACATAGAAGAAACTAGATCTTTCTCTGTGTGTGTATGTTGTGTTGAAGATTGTACATGTGCAAATATTTTTAATTATTTCACCTGTCAGTCCTTACAAGTGTTAGTTTTATTATTTCTTCTTTGTGTTAAAACACAGCACAAAGTACCAAACCCATTTTCCATGATTGGGACAAAAGTAGGTTAGTAGAGTGTGTTGCTAGGAGACCAATGTCAGCGTCATCTATGACCTTGTAGGATGTAAAAAATAAGTATAGATTTATTGAACACAGTGATACATTGTTTAAATCCTCTGCTCTGGCTGTCTTATTTCATTTCTGTCTACCTCAGTGCTTTACTCTCTTTTCTTTTTTTCTTCACACAAATGTGAACACATAGAACCAAACAACTTCTTTTCTTGATACCTCCTAATTCCTCAAAGTTATTACTATGCTGCATATAACTGCAGCATTGTCTCTTAGCTAACAAGGCCCTCCAACAGCAGCATCAGCAAATTTTGATCCTTTTAAAAGGCTGATTCTTCATACCATCGCTGCAAGAAATACAGAAATCGGTTCTACTGGGAACAACATTATGAAAAATGTATAAACATCACAAAGTAATTTTGCTGTCACATTCAAAATGTTTTCTCAAAGTTGCATCCACGGTTTTCACAGTAGAGGTAGAGCTTAGGTTAAATAATTTCATGGAAAGAATTCTAACATTCTTGTCATCTTCTAGGCATATCTTTTTTTAAATATATATAATTTTTATTGAGACCAATGTGAATTACAAATCTTACACAGTTATATTTATGGTACCTCGTGACAGTGAATCGGGACAATTCCTACCACCTGTGTTAACCTCCCTTTGCCACTGTTCCCAGCATGCATCCCATACCTCCACCCTTAGCCCACTGAACTGCTAGTGCAACAGGTTCCTTTTGTGTATAGCTTGTAGTAGTTTGGGTCTTTTGATTCTATTATCATTATCATTGTCATTGGGTTGAGTATTTAGGTCTGATCACTTTTTGTCTCCACCCAGTGCTCATAGACTGCTTTGCCCCTGGTACCATCCACTTTTCCCCCCTTAAGTTTGTAGGAAGGCATAGAAATATGAGGCAGAACAAGATAAGGCATGTCCTATGGTTCTTAAAAAAAAAAAGCAGTGGGAGCCCCTGTCTAGAAGCAATAAATATAAATTTAAAGAAATAAAAAAGAAAAAAAGGAGGGATGCTGGAAAGGCTTTTGTTGCTGTTTTTGAGTTATTTCTTTGTTTGTTTTACATAGGCACAGTAAGTATTGGGGAAATTAAAAAGGAAATTCCCTTGGCCTGAGAGATACAGAGTGTCTCCACCATTGAAGCTTACTGCTATGAGATCAACTATAGGTTTCAGTCATGTTCAGTGTCACACTCCAACGTCTTTCTTTATGGTGTCAAGAAATGTTCTGCTCTGTTGTTGTCAAAGTCAGTTTTTAGTTGGAGATCTTAGTTTTTGTATATATTCTAAAAAGAAGTAGGATAAGGTCTTTATGGTTCCAGATATTCTGCTCAGTCATGGTTGTTGTATTCAGTCTTCTGTATTTAGTGATCTTGGTTTTAGCAGAGATCAAAGGACAGAGTGTCTTCTGATTTCATCTCATTGTTAGGTGATGAGGTAGGGCATCCTGCCCTTAGATCAAGTTGTTACTATTTCTTCTTCAACAGGATGCAGTATGAACCTATCCTGGGCAAGTTGGTGCCAGAGTGCGTGTTTGATTGTGTGTGTGTGTGTGTGTGTGTGTGTGTGTGACAGTGTGTGTGTGTGCATGTGTAAATTCCTGGTGCTATGGCAGGGAACTAAATTTCTCAGATTGGGATCCGAGATTTAGGGTTGTAAGGTTGATTTTCGATCATATGCGGAAAAAGTCGAGTCCCCATGTGTTCAGGGTGGAAGGCACCCTTGTATTATAAAATTTATGGATTCTTATCCCTAGTAGATAAGATCTTGTTTCTATACATAATATTTTCCCATTTTAATGTATCTATGCAAAAAGGAACGATGCCCTATTATATTGTTGGTGTATTTAGGGGTAAAAATGACAAGCTATACAATCTCTGTGCCCTGGTTTGACCTGAGCTTTTATCCCAAGCAAGATTTTTCTACTGAATTTTGTACTAAGCAGAACCAAAACAAGCAATATATATCTATATCTACCTATATATATTAGCTCATATAAATATTAACTATTTATATTAATAAATATTAAGAAGTTAAATATAAAAATATTAAGAAGTTGAACATACAAAGAAAATATAGCTATTCCCACTAAGTCTTTTGAGATAGTATTTGGGGGGAGAAAATGAGATCCAGGGCACTATTAATCCCATGTTTTGGTCTTATTGAGTCTGAGAAATGGTTTGCAGCAGTAAGAAATTAGGTAGTGTCCTAAAGCTGGGGGGTGTCTCTCTGGAGCTGAGTCTGGTAGCATGCAGCAGTCCACTTTGGTGGGGAGGTTACAAAGAATGAGTCATGAGGAGTGGTGGTTGTTAATTGTTCACAACATGGTGTTCATGGGAAAAAAGTGCCACTAGACAATATTAAATCTAAGCGAATCCTCACATTTCAAATAATTATTTTGTATTTGATATTTACGTCCTCTTTTATCATTATTTTAATTATTTTGGATTTGGGGGCCACACCTGGCACAAGAATTATTCCTGGCTCTGAGCTCAGTAATACACCTGATGGGTTTGTGGATACCATATGAATGCTGAGGGAAAACCTGAGTCTGAGAAAACAAGAAAAATGTCCTAACCACTATACTCTCACTCTGGCCCAGATGTTTACTTAAGTTGATTTTAAATTACATTATAAAACTAATGGCCAGTGTATATATCTTATTATTTTCTGCATATGTTGGAATGCTAGCAACACCATCACAATTGTGACCTAAAGCAGAGAGTACTGTAGTTCAGGCTTGTCATTGTATTTTCATATATTGTTAAAAATTCCAGTGGGTGTGTATGTTAAATACATGTCACAGTACAAATATTTAGAATTTTGGAAATATTTAAATCGACCTACATTAGATGTTTTAAAATTAGTCATCACTAATAATTATAAGGGAAAATTGTGTAAGTGAATTTTAATACTTTATGTCAAATTGAGAATATTTTGTAATTGTACAAAAGTTGATTCCATGCAAGAACTCAAAATTTCTCACAGGTAACTTAAGGAAATGCAAAATCATTTTGCAACTACTTTATAAAATATTGTGAACAAACAAATTAAAATGTAAAATGTTTACTAGATATATTTGTATGCATCCTTATTTAACTGTAAGAAAAGCAATGTTCAGTCAAATTTCCTAAATTCAAGAAGATAACAGATGTTTATAGAAAATGAGATTATTTCTTTGATCAATATGTAAATTTATTTTTGGAAGTTAATCTTTTTATTTTCTCTGTGTTAAAGACCTGATTTCACTGTTATTGATATGCTACTTAATATAGCATATATTCATTATAAAATTCTTTTTTTAGGGCAGGAGAAATTATAGCATATAAGGCACCTGTCTTGAACATGGATGACTGGGTTCAATCCCTAGTGTCTCATAATGTCCCGTGAACCAACCAGGAATGATTCCTGAGTATAGAGCTCAGAGTAAAACCTGATTACTGCCAGGTATGTCTCAAAAAAAGGAAGAAAAGAAAAGATAAAAAAGAGAAGAACAAAGATTTTAATACATTTGGTGAGCAATTGAGGTTTCTGGAAAATGTAAGTAATTAAATACATTCACCAAAAAACAAAATGCTATACATTCACCATAAAAAAGCTGAATAGTAAAATTAAAATTAAAACCTTGAAGTACAGAGCAGTGGTGCAAGTGGTAGGGCATTTGCCTTGCACGCACAATCCTAGGATGGACTGCAGTTCGATCCCTCTGTGTCCCATATGGCCCACCAACCAGGAGCAATTTCTGAGAGCACAGCTTGGAGTAACCCATGAGCATCATCGAGTGTGGCCCAAAAAGCAAAACAAGCAAACAAACAAACAAATAAATAAATAATACCTTGATATGGTACATGTTGACTTTCAAATGATAAGGTGAATTTTTTTAAAAAGTTATATCACAGATTAATGAATAAACAAGCATTCTCAATGAATTCAATGTAGCCATAAGAAAGATATAATCTTGACATTTTCTGAAACTTTGGAGCAACAGAACTATAGAATGTTAAGCAAAGTTTTAGAGGCAGAAGAAAATACTGGTTTATGTCACTGTTTTGTGGTGTAAAAAACACAAAAAACAGTGCCCATAATGCTTGCACAGTAGGAAGGGCATTTGCCTTGCACACTGTGGACCTAGTTCAATCCCTGGAATTCCATATGGTCTTCCAGCACCTCCAGAAGGACCCCTGAGTGCAGAGCCGGGAATAATCCCTGAGCACCGCTGAATATGACCTACCCCCAAAAATAGACAAAAGGCAAAATAAAGTAATAAACAACATTGAATGATTAAAACCCTTAGATTTTTACTATAAATGTTAAATTACTAAAGAGTTGGGTAAGAAGAACCAGAGTGATAAACACAGTGGTAGGGAGTTTGCTTTGCACTTAGCCAACCCGAACCGGGTTCCATCGCTGGCATACCTTATGGTCTCCCGAGCCTGTCAAGAGTGATTGCTGAGCTCAGAGTCAGGAGTAACTCCTGAAAGTTGCCGGGTGTGAAAAACAAACAAACAAACAAAACAAACAAACCCAGTTAGGTAAGTGGACTTATGGGACAGAATAAGGACAAGAAATGATAAAAGGACATTGTGGAGGATAATGTACTCTGTAGTAGTGATAATGTTAAACATGACAAATAACACAAAGCATTAACACAATTATATCAACATTACCTAAACAATATGAAAATATTTTTGGGGGGTTACACCCAGTGATGCTCAGGGGTTACTCTTGGCTATGCACTCAGAAATCGCTCTTGGTTTGGAGAACCATATGGGAAGCCCAGGGATGGAACTGTGGGGTCTGTCCTAGGGTAGCGCTTGAAAGGCAAACGCACTATAGCTGCGCTACTGCTCAGGTCCCACAACATGAAAATATTTTGTGGAGAACTTTTAAAAGCGAGATCACTGAGATGTTTCTTTTAAGAAATGTCGTAAACGACTACCTGGATTCCTCTATAAATGTGATAACAATGGAAGAAAGAGAAAAATGTGTAATCAGACTGGGACAAAGAATTAGATGAAGAGACCAGAATTGAGTACTGGTTGAGACATTAGTGATAAAATATCTTGTTAAATATCCTCTCTCTTTTTTTCTTTCTGAGAACTTGTATAGTTTGATTTCAAAAGTACTGATAGAAGAAAACAACATATAGGGCCTGAGTACAAGCACAGTAGTAGTGCGTTTGCCTTGCATGTTGTTGACCCAGGATGGACATGGGCTCAATCTCAGGCATCCCTTACGGTCCTCCAGGCCAGGAGCAATTTCTGAGCTCAGAGCCAAGAGTAACCCCTGAGCACCCCTCAATAAGATGCAGAAAACAAAATAAAAAAAGAAAATATATTTTGAATGTAATTTTAACAATTTGCAAATAAATATCATATGACACACAATTTAAAGATAAAACTTGATGAAACCTTTATATTGTTTGTTCATTAATCAAAGGAATCACCAAATATGTATAATGTTCTAAATTTTTGCATCTAATCTCCAAAGATAGTGGATAAAAAGCCATGTAAAAAGATAATTACAAAAGAAAGTAACAAGAAGTGCTAACAAATATCAAAAAGATCGCTGTGATGGCAATGTGGATTTGCTCATAATTAGCATTTACATTATTATTATTGTGTCTCAGGACATATTTGAAATATTACATATAAACTAATATGGTACAGGGGATTTTGCTCATTGTAAAACTTGTAAATAGTTTCTTTCTAATGGCCTTTAGTTATGAAAAAGCCTCAAGACAATTATTCTATACATTAAAATTCTCTCTGTATTTAAATGACAAAAATGTCAGAATGAAGTACTCTTGCATGCTTGCCGGCATGTCTAACATTGAAAATAAATAAATATAAATAAATAAAATTCCTTTCTGGACAAACATTTTGATACCACTCTTAATTCATTTATAAAAATTAAAATGACCTACAAATAAAATTATGAAAGTTATTTTGAGTTCCATTTTAGTGATTTTCTCAGATAGCATCCTCACATACCATACATGCACACACTATACATATTACTTGAGAATTTACCAAAAAAACAGGAATCAATAAGTGTAAAATATTGACTTAAAACTTTTGTAATTATTTTTAATAGCAAAACTAATTTCACTTTGAATTAGTGAATAATTGAGTGCATAAAATATTAATTTGATAAGATAAACTAAATGTAAATATCTGAGAAATTTGTCTTATAGTGGAAAACAGGATACTGAGGTTAAAAAAAACAACACTCCAAATTCAAACATTGCAAAACCAGATGGAGGTTGACAAAAACAGTTGTCAAATTTCTAAACACCAGTAAAATATACAGGTTTAGAGCATGTCATATCATCAATGGTATTCAAAACCATTGGCCAATCCTTATGAACACAATGTATTTGTCTAATGTGAACGATAGCTTGAACCTCCAATTGTTGTCTGTGAGTGTTGTCTGTGAGAGTGGGAGTTTCAGTATTTAGGAAATATTCCATTAATAGAATATATTAAGAGCTTTATCTCAAAAACACAGATACCATTCTTTAATGAATTTAAGCGTGATACGGGGTGTCATACATTTAAGGTGTTTTTTTTTTTTGCCTCTTTTTCCAGCTTCACAGCTTAAGGCAACATTTTTTAATTGGTTGGGTTGAAAGACCATCTAGCTCCCCCTCAGAGGACCCTCAGAATATTTTACAAGGTGATTGTAGGTATAAAATTTCATAAATAGTCTACAGGAGGGAAAACTATATAAGAAAAGAGGGCTGATGGGTAGGACAGTGATGTAGGAAGAAGACAAGAGAGAGGAAAGGAAGACCAGAACAGGATCATAACCAGAAAGAGGTTGAGACATACTGGCTTAAAAATTCAAGAATGGGGGTGGGGAATAAAAAATGAATAGTTTCTCCCATTCTTTGGGTATCCTTTTTATTCTAGTCACTCTTTTCCTTCAAAGTGAAAGAGATTCTCAGTTTAATGTAGTTCCACTTGTTCATCTCTACTTCTAATTGTTTGGTCATTGTTGTTTTCTCCTAAAAGATGCCTTTATTCTCAATGTCATGGAGTGTTTTGTGCACATTTAAGCAGTAAGGCATCTGCCTTGCCCATGCTAGCTATGGACTAACCATGGTTCGGTCCCCCTGTGTCATATGGCCCCCCAAGCCAAGCCAGGAGCAATTTATGAGTGCATAGCCAGGAGTAATTAAACTTTTACATTTAGTTATGTAGAAAACATTTTTTAAAATCCAGAGAAAACAAAACCTTAAGAACAATTAGGTTATATGAATATTTTTCTGAGATGACATAGTCAGGTACTAAAAGAAAAATATTTTCTTCTAAGAATATTATATATTTCTATTTTATAACTCAGAATGAAAGAGTCAACAAACAATAAAGACTGCTATGTATCAAAAAGTAATTTATGTACTTATTTATATCAGACTAAATACAGCATAGGAGGATGGAGAGGAATAAAAGTGTTAACTATTAGGTGAAGCTCAAAATCATTCTGCCTAAGTGTCAATGTATAAGAGATAGGGGCCAAAGTTAGTACAGTGGGTAGGGTACTTGCTTTGTATGTATTCAATTTGGGTTCTATTCCTGGCATGATATTATCTCCTGAGCACCTCCAGGAGTAATTCTTGAGTGCTGAGTCAGTAGTTACACTTGAGCATCTCCAGGATGTCTTTCCTCCAATAATAAGGTGTAGGAACTTAAAGATAAACCAAATGATAACTTTAAATTAAAAATTCATTAGAAGAAATATGTAAAAATTTTGTATTAGAAATAATACAAAAGGAAAATGTCAAAATACAAGGTAAATAAATATGAGAAAGATTAGCAAAGAAGTCATTTCCCCAAATGAATAATAAAATAATGAAATATCATTTAAATAATTATCCTGCGGCTGAAGCAGTGGTGCAAGAGATAATGCATTTGCCTTGCACGTGTTGACCTAGGAGGGCTGTGGTTCGATCCCCCAGCACCCCATATGTTCCCCAAAGCCAGGAGCGATTTCTGAGCGCATATCAAGGAGTAACCCCTGAGCGCCCAGTGTGGTCCAAAAAGCAAAACTATAAAGAAATTAGAAAAAAAGAAAAATACATAAGTAATTATCCTAAAATTTGTGTTGCAAGTTCATTAATTAAAACATAATTATCAGATGGATAAAAAATAAGATTGCATTGTATCTCATGAAGGAAACATTAAAGAGAGTGTTTCAAAGAAAACAATTTTAAGATGTTATTAGAAGCACATGGTAGCCTAAAAAAATAGTTATAGCGATACATATAAAAGATATATTTATATACTAAACAGCAATAATGCACAGGGATGATTCTTATAATGATTAAGGGCTTAATATAAGAAGACAAAATGCTTATTAATATGAATGTGCTGCTAATGGAACATCAAAGAACATAAAGCAATTATCAATACAATAAAAGTCAGACATTGTTAGTAACACAATATAGTAAGATATTTGAGCAACTCATTTACAACCATGTGAAGATTAGCCATAATAAAAACTACATAAGAAAATCATAGGCTTAAATTAGAAATAATAACAGATACACTTTTATATAACATCCTATATTATTCTGGCATTTGATGTACATTGCAGTATATAAATTTAAATGTATACAATACACTCTTAAATATATTATTTATTTATTTATTTATTGGTTTTTTGGGTCACACCTGGCAGTGCTCAAGGGTTACTCCTGGCTCCATGCTCAGAAATTGCTCCTGGCAGGCACAGGGGACCATATGGGCACCAGGATTCGAACTGATGACATTTTGCATGAAAGGTAAACGCCTTACCTCCATGCTATTTCCTGGGCCCCTAAATATATTATTTATGAGTTACCAAACAGTTGTTGATGAATTGCAAGCACTGAAATTTGTACTTTTTTGATATAAAACTAGAAATAAAAGACAAAAAGCAAATTTAAACTGTGGTAAATTATCATATAGCTTATAATATATACATAGTTTATAATATATATTATAGCTTATAGTATATACATAAAAAAAATTTAGTTGAGAAGCAAAGGTATGTCTGTACCAAGAACAAGAAGAATCTCAATTTAGTTTTACCTAAAAAATATAAAAAAATAACAGAATCAGAAGCAGTTTATAATTAAAGTAACAGAAATTCTTATAATGCAAAATATAAGAAAATCAATACTTATTTTTTTGTAAGAATGAACACAATTGTCAAGTCAAAAAAAGAAAATAGGAACTCAATAAACAGAATCACAAAAAAATATAAACTGCAAGATAAACTATTGAAAATAAAGGTGACTGTGAGAGACTTTTTTGAATGGCAATGAGATAATAAATTTGCATTTAATATGTAGTTGATTAAAAAAATCAGCCTACCAAGACTGAAGTAAAAGAAACAGAAAAATTGAAGAGGGTAGAGGAGTGATAGTATAGCAGGTGTGGTTCCTGCCTTGCAATGACCTACCTGGAGTTCAGTCCTCAGATTCTTTTATTGTCCCAGATTTAACCAATAATAATCCTTGAGCGAAGAGAAAGTACATCTGGAAGTACCTCTCCCCACCTCCAACAAACACATGTGTGCCCACATTCTTACATATGTCATTTTGATAATGTTAATCTTTTTCAATCCTTGAGTGGATTCCAGTATTTTATTTTACTTTTTTTAATATTGTGCTATAAATACCGTTTTTATATTATTATTTTATTTGTTTTGTTAAACTTTTTCCAAAGTACTTGATTTATTTTGAGGTAAAATTGTGAAATAATTGCTTATTTTTTCTAACTGCTTTTTTAATGTATTTATGTCATTGGTTTCTGCATGTTGATTTTGTAGCCTTCCATGTTACTGTATAGATTTAATTTTTTTAGGAATATTTTGTTGAGTTTTTTAGGATTTTCTAAATATATTACAACGTTATCTGTAAATGCTTCTAGCTTAATTTATTATTTTCTAATATGATGTCCTTAACATCTCTTTCTCCACTAATGCTATATTGAATGCAAACGATGAGACTGGTCAAGCATTTTGTGTCTAGTCTTAAAAGAAGGCTGTTATTTTTTTTAATTAGTATACTGTTAGCTATAGTTTCATACTTGGCTTTAACTATATTAAAATTTATTTCTATCTTTATATTATTGCATGTTTTATCTTTAATGTGTACTGATTTTGCATATTTTAAATACTTGTGTATTAAGTTTAATTAGTATTTAATTAAATATTTTAATTTTTACTTAATTTTATAAAGAACCTTTCCTTACTATCTTTCCAAAGTACTTTCCAAATTTTATTTAAGTGATAAAGTTAGAGTAAGATAGGTAATACTGGTATCAAGACACTCTCTGAACAATTAAATAAAATAAAGTCTAGAGGGCCCAGGAGATAGCATGGAGGTAAGGCGTTTGCCTTTCATGCAAAATGTCATCGGTTCCAATCCCAGTGCCCCATATGGTCCCCCATGCCTGCCAGGAGCAATTTCTGAGCATGGAGCCAGGAGTAACCCCTGAGCACTGCTGGGTGTGACCCAAAAACCAAAAAAAATTAAATAAATAAATAAACATTTAACTAATTTAATGTAATTTAATAAGTAGTTAATTAAATGCATATTTTGAACTATAAAATATATAAACTATAAAAATATTTTTATTTTCAGTTTACTTTATTTAAAATTATATAATCCCCACCCAAATTTCAAAGGTTTTATAGAAAAAAAAAACATGGCTCTAATTATTATATTTAAGTTAATCTAAATTGTGTAAATAGTAAATATATAGAACCTTTGTGTTCTTTTTTATGTACTTACAAAAGTTACAAGGTTGCTTATAATACAGTTATTTTCTTTTTTCTTTTTATAGAATGTACATACCAATGCCCATTTCCTGCCATTAATGTGCTTACTTTCCTTCCCTCTCACCCTCTCCCCTTCCTTCTCTGGGGCATACATTATCCTTCTCTCTATATCTTTCTTTCTCTCTTTCTTTTCCTTTCTCTTTCTTCTCTGTTTTTCTTTTACACACTTCAGTTTGCAAATCATTGTGTTCTTAAAGTAAAAAAAAAGTAAGGCATTTAGGTTGTAATGGTTATCTATATACATATAGAGACATTTTCCATTTTAATATTTAGTTTTGGCAAATTGCAATCCTATAATTACCTATCATAAATGTGAAGTATCACGGAATACTCTATTTTTTTTTGTTCAAACCTGAAAGTGCTTAGGGGTTACTCCTGGATCTACACTTAGAAATCACTCCTGGGAGGCTCACTAGACTATATGACATGCCACAGATCAAACCTAGGTCAGCTGCATGCATTGCAAACACACTACCTGCTGTGCTATGCTCTGGACCCATTAATTTCTGATTAATGTAGAGGGGTTTCCAATACTATTTTATCTTTAATTTATGGTATTCTTTCCTTTGTGAAATGTTCATTTTTATATTTACTTTCAATTATTTTTTTTGTTATTTATGGGCCACATCTGGTGGTACTTAGGGGTTACTCTTGGCTGTGCATTCACAATACCTAAGATTCAGTGGACAAAACTACATAGGGTAGCCACCTTTTAGAGTCCTTACTACCACATTGCTTAGTAATCTAGACACAAAATCTCTGCATATCCTAAAATGCTCCAGCCACTATCTAACCCTGAAACCTTCATTTAGCAAGGCCCACCCTCATCAGTGATGAAGCACCTAGAAATTGGAAAAGCTTCCAACTCCGACACACTGCCAAATTTTTTAAACTTAATTCTACGGTATTTACTTATTTCTCTTTTCTCTTCCCTGTTATCTTTTATTCTCCCTTTCTCTCTCTCTCTCTCTCTCTCTCTCTCTCTCTCTCTCTTTATCTCTCTCTCCTAATCTATACTTAAGCTAAATATTTAACTTTACTTAATTCAATTATTTCTTAAGAGCTCAGACCCCATCCTTTGAGAGTCAGGCTTCTAACAACATCTTAACAATAGATCACTAATGTCTGTATATATATGGGCATGAGTTTGTAGATAGTGGACTCCCCTCTAAGTGCCAATCCTAAATTGTAAATTATCCAAGCCTAAAGTGTATATAGCCCATCCTATAAACTATCCTTCCTCCCTCACTTCAAAAATCCTTCTATCCTTTTAGCCCCTGATCATGATCCCATATCTCTCCTTATTTAACTTTATTTACACTCAGTTCTTAACTTATTAGGTACTGAGACTGATCTCCTGCCCCAAAGAGTCATCACCCAGCTCCCAAAGCAAAAGGATACCCTTTCAGCTCCACATCTCATGCTCTGGCAAGAAACTACAACAACATTACTGCTGACTCATGCTGTGTGGCCCTTTTTCTCACCCCCTCCCACCAAATGTGGACTGTTGCATGATACCGGATTCAGCTCCAGAAGGATCCCCAGGGCAATGACTCTACTTGATCTTTTTCTGCTGCAAATCATTTATCAAACGTAAGAAAATCAGGTCTTTGATGAAAATGTGCCTGATATTTCACCCTCTACAAGAATCTCTCAAAAGACAACTTGGACGCCTATATTTCCTGTATATGCTTAATATTTTATAATAATACCACTGAGTTTGTTTATTCCCAAATGTAAGGTAGCCTCTTACATCACTTTATTATTCTTTAAATTTATATTTATTTATTTCTTCTATTATATATATATATATATTCTATTTAACTTTATCTGTTTTTGTTCTGTTTGGTATGAAAACTTAGAAGAAAAAGTCTTGCCTGGAATAAAAGCTCAGGTCAAAACCAGGGCTCAGAGATTGTGTATCCGGCCATTCTTACTCCCAAATGGACCACCAATATAACATGGAACCATTCCCTTTTGCAAAGGATTACTAAATAAGGAGAAATTTTATGTATAGAAACAAGCTCTTATCTACTGGGGATAAGAACCCATACATTTTATAATACAGGGGTGCCTTCCACCCTGATCATGTGTCATATGAACCCAACTTAGACTCTGTGCTCAGAGAGCAACTGTCAAATCCTGAACCCTAAATCGCAGACATAGAACCAACACAGTTCCCCTGCAACAGCACCAGGAACCAAACTCCCCCTGAGAAATTCTTACTACTGCTCTAGTACCAACTTGCACCCGTTTTGATATAAGATACTTACAAGGCGGAAACGGTAATAACTTGATCTAAGAGCAGGTTGTCCTATCGGATCACTTAATGGTAAGATAAAATCGGAAGACACATCATTCTTTGATCTGTGCAAAACACCCCCCAAGATTGCTTACTACTGAAGACTGACTTTGATAACCATGACTGGGCAGAACTTAGATTGGGACCAATAAGAAAGACCCTAGCCTATCTAGGCTTTGGCCTAGGATTTGTATAATAACCAAGAGCTCTAATTCCAGAGGTCTGACTTTGATAACTGCGACAGAGTAGATCTTCTGGAAACATAATGAAAGACTTAATGCTAGACTTCGTCCAAGGACCTATGCAAAAACCAAGACCACCAACTATAGAAGACTGATAACAACCGTGATGGAACAGAACTGCTAGAACCGTAAAGAAAGACACTATCTTAAGTTTCATCCTATGACTCGTCCAATTACCAAGATCTCTAGTTTAGGGGCCTGAATATATCGTCCACCACTGAATGGAAAGTTTTCTGGCACCATAAAAAGTTCCTGGGTATGAAAAGGAGCGTGTACAGAGACTGTAGCTATTCCCCTGACAGTATGCTTCAAGCTTGGAGAAATACAGTATCTTTTAGGCCAAGAGAATTCCTTTTCTAATTTCCCCAATATTTACTGTGCCTATAAAAATAAAAAAAATATTTTTGTCACAGCAGCCCTCCTTCCTGTTGCCTTGCCTTTCCTTGCCTTGCCTTGCCTTGCCTTGCCTTGCCTTCTGTCTTTTCCTTCTCTTCTTTTTCTATTTTTTTTTTCATTCTCGTGGTTAGTGTTAGGTTGTTGTATTTGTTACTGTGGTACTTTTTGGTAGTTGCTGTTTTAGATTTATCGATTTTTGTTTCTTTTCTTTTTTTGTTTTATTTTGTTGTTGTTGGTTTTGTGGTTTTTTTTTTTGTTTTCCTTTTTCTCTTTTTCTTTTTAAATTTGTATTTATAACCTCTAGATGGACTCACCAGGATTTTTTTGTTCGTTTTTTTTTGTTGTTGTTATTTCTTTTTCTTTTTTTATTTTTTTTTTTCAAACAGAATCACAAAACTTGAATCATCTTTTTTTACCTCACAAATTGAGGGGACAAATATTGGATGGTACTATAGCCATTCATATGAACATTGAGTAGAAATAAAAAATGATCAGACTTAAATGTCAAACCCAAAGTCAATGACAACAGAACCAGTACCCAATCTTCATGCACAGCGGGGACCAATTATAATATCAGTATTGGGGGCAAATGAAGGGGATGCTAAGAAAAGGGGTGGATGGAGGATATCACTGGTGGTAGGAATATCCCAATGTCACTATGTACCTTAAATATTACTGTGAAAGATTTGTAATTCACATTGGTCACAATAAAATTTATTAAAAAATACACATTTGAAAAAATAGACAAAATTTTTAAAGGGACACTTTAGAAGGGAAGCTGTTGAAAGTTTTCCTATAGGAAGAATTAATGAGAGCTTCAAACTCAATCTTGCCTCTCCAGGTTGCCCTGGTGAAAGGGGTGTACTTTTTTATAACCATAATCCAGCTACAAACGTGTTTGTAATCATGATGCTTAAATAAACAAAATAAGAATTCAAAGAAAAAGAAAGAAATTGAACCTGGCAGGATCAGGGGACCATATGGGATACCGGGGATTAAATCTAGATCTGACCCGTGTCTTACATTTCTGAAGAACAATAAATATGATCAACAACAAAATTTCAAGTTGCAACTTTTTTAATAGATTATTTTTGAAAATATTTTATCTCAGAGATGGTTTTATGCAATGAAACTTACTCATCACAAATTAGTCTCTTAAAATCAACAATATAAACAATGAATACAAGTGAAAAATACAATGTACAACAATGTAAGTCATCATAATAAAATCAATGTTCCAGTTTTGTATAATTGATAAATGCTGAATTAGCAGACCCACAGCTATCACCTGTTACTTTTCATTGGTCTCTTGGTAAGTCAACTCCTGAAAAAGGCTGATAGTCCTGAAGTCTTAGAGTTGAATTGGAACTTATATGTATTGAAACATTTAAAGATGTCTGAAATGACCAGTTTTTAGCCTCAGGGAAAAAGAGTGTGGGGTAGCCCCAGTAGTCTGGTTTATAAAACAAAGGACATTGCAGAAAACTAGTTATTAGAGACCTGGATATCTTTGTACATCATTGCATTGCATATAACATTCCTTTTAGCTTTAAAATTACAGAATTAATAACCCTGGAATGTTTTAAAAAACTAAAATAAAACAAACAAAACAAAACAGAAACCCCTAGATAACAAGTAGAAATTCGCAGGGGCCTCTCTATGTGCCCTATTGATTCTGCTAATTCAACAAGGGATAATTGCAGAAAGTTACTAATGACATTTACAACTCCCTAAAGCACAAGGATTTTTTTTTTTTATCAAATACTGGTCTTGGGCAGAGGGTCTGTAGCTTGCACAGCAGAAGGAGCAATAGAACTTAACCCTGAGATTGCTATGTACAGCGCCTTTGATTTCCCAAAAGGAAAAGAAGATGCTTTTATGCAATTTGATTCGGGCTATCAAATATAAGGGAAAGGTAATTTTGTTTTGCTTTGTTAATGAAGGAAGACAGAAAAAAATTGTTGCTTAATTATTTAATAATCTATTGAAACATAATCAATTTTAATTTTACATATTATGAAAATTAAAAATTGAAAGTCCTATATACTTTACTTTTAGATTTACAATGTCATTTTTAAATATACCTTTTCTTTTTCTATGTTAGTACTAAAAGCATTGTTAATATATATTATTAATTTTTCATCATTTATTATATAAATTAGAGAATTACTAGTATTTATCTTCAGTATTGCCTTCTTAGTTTTAAACAATTTTTTAAATGGTTCAAAAAATGAGATATAAGTGGCCAGAGAAATTGCTTAAAGGGCTATCTTATACTCTGTACTGAACCGGGCTTCAATCTTTTCACCACACATGGTTCCCAAGGACATCAGGGATTCATCAAGAGCACAGTTCTAGGACTGACCTTTGAAAATCACTGAGTATTTTCCAAAATAAAATAAAACAAGATATAAAAATAAATTAAATTTAATATCATATCATAGAAAGTGATTCTTTTTGAGAATAAAGTGAGTTTTTCTATTTTAGTTAACTTTACCAAGTAATCTTTGAAGTTTATTGAATAGAAAAGTTGGGTTTTTACGTAAGTTACATATTAAGCCATACACAGTATGATGACCTTCCATATATGTCCAAATATTAAGTTACTCCTTATCTTACCTAAAATAAAATGGTTCATTCCAGTTCCTTTGTTTGCTTGTTTACAACTTGAATTTACCTCCCAAAACAAAGATTCTCTTACTTGTGAACCTGGGTAAGACTGGCTCAGATAGCCTGGGCTCTCTGTCCTAATTACTCCACCCATGGGTAGTCTCTATACTCAATAAAAACAGGAGTTCTTGACAATCAGCTTACTCATCATTTAAGGTAGAAGACTGCCATACTACATGATTTTCATCCTCAGCCTGGTTTGGATTATTTCATGTGCAGCCCTGTTTCAGACTTGTTCACCTGGACTTGGAGATACAGTATGTGGGGTGTTTTTAACATCCAAATTCATAAAAATTTATAGCTGAGAATGTCAATCTTATTAACAATCATGTGAACATCATACCTGAAAGCAAGAGTTGGGAAAGAGTACACACTCATTGTTGTAAAATCTGATGACAAAGAGGGTGAGAAAGAAAAAGAAAGCACAGATAAAAGTTGTGATTCACCAATTAGAAATAAAAGTACGGAAGAAAAAATAGTATAAATCTCTTTCAGTATTTTGCTAGGCTAAATGTATTAGGAAAAGGTTTTTTTCTATGGAGGCAAAGAGGTGAAGGGAAGTAAAAAATTCATTTACCCTTTTTTTTTTTATAAATAATCACTTTCATTATAATTTTATTGTATAATAAAATTCATGAAAGACTGAAGAATGTGCCTTTCCTGAGATATTTGCCTCCTGCAGTTCACCACACATCTACGTAATGAAATGATTTAAAACAAAATGTTCAGGACAAAGAAATTCAAGCTTAATTTACCTGATAGTTATTTTATTTTATTTTTCATTTGTGTTTTGTTTCATTCAGTTATCACAATCTGAAAGAAGAAATTCCTGGTTCTAACAGATCAAGTGTGCTTGAAATACTCATAAGTCTATTGAAACAAAAGTTCTATGTCATGTAGGGGCTCATGGCAGATTACTATCAGCTAAAACTTCCCCAGGCACTTTCCTTGGTGACCAAAGTGAATAGAAGTGGAAACTGTAGGTACTCTGTTGAGGCTGTCATGTCTATTCATTCCACTTCACAGAAGCCTCCCAAAGATAAAAATAACACAGGAAACTGGCTGACACTAGTTAGATACTTAATTCTCTACACATTTCTAAAGGTTTGTTTTATTATTCATAATTTGACTAACAAAATAAATACCTGTAAACAGAATGGCTAATTTATGAAGAGGATACTATAAATTAAAGTTAATTTCATGTTAAATTGTGCAAATCCATATATATAAATTAACTGAGGAAATCAATAACTCATAGTCTCAACACTCATTAAATTTTGCTGGATGACTTAGTCTAGATTATTATTAAGAAATCTTGAGTATTTACTCTTCATCTTAGAAAACTTCACTTCCTAGTTGATAAAGAAATAGTTTTCCTATTTTAATTTTTTATGCCCTGTATTAAAAGCACTTTTTAATTTTCATTATCAGAGAAGAAGCTTAAGGAAACCAAAAATATTGATTGCAGTTTCCATGCTACTTTACTGAGTTTTCTACACTACCTAGTGACCTCTTGTTTCTATTGGTCAAAATATCTAGGGTCACAATACCAATTCCTTACGCTTACAGTCTTCTCCTCCTGTGTGTTATATTTGAGTTTCTAGATAGGAAAAAAACGGACATTTTAGATAATACTTTTTATGCATTTTAAATTTATTTTTGTTTGTTTGGGGACCACACCCGGCAGCTCTCGGGAGTTACTCCTGGCTCTGCGCTCAGAAATCTCTCCTGGTAGGCACAGGGGACCATATGGAATGCCAAGGATCAAACCAGGTTTTTCCTGGGTCAGCAGTATTTAAGACAAACACTCTAAGCTATGCTATCTCTCTGTCCCCCACTTTTTAAAATTTGAATTGCTTATTTCAGCCACTTACTTACAAAATTGTTCAAAGTTGGGTTTGACTTATACAGTCTACCATCCTTCATCAGTGCACCCTTCCTGTCACCAAATCCCTCCCATTCCCCACCATCACCTCTGCCTTGCTCCAGGGCAGGCAATTGGATTCTCTTTCTCTTTTTACTTTTTTTGAGGCTGTGGGTTACATATTGTTGAAGTGTTTCACTGTCTGTTAGTTTCTCCACTTTCAGTGCCAAGTTCTTGTCCAGATTGATCAGTTTCCATATGATCCAGCAATACCATTCCTATGGATATACCCCCAAAATTCAAAACTCAATCCACTTTAGTCCAAATAAAAATATTATTATAAAAAAATAAAAATAAATTATTATAAAAAATAATAAAAAATATATAAAGGTGAAAAATGCTCTTTCTGCACTTCTATATTCAGCAAAACACTATTACAATAACCAAATCTGAAAACAACCCAGGTGCTCAACAGTAGATTTGTGTCTAAAAAGAACTGTGTACATCTATGTGATGGAATACTATGCAACCATTAGGAAAAATTAAGTTAGGACATTTGCCTATATATGGCTGGACATAGAGACTATTATGCTGATGAAATGCGCCAAAGAAAAAGGAGTAGACATAGAATTATATCACTGATTTTGGCATACAATATTTTATTTTAAGGAATGAAACAAATAATAGAACAAATTATTAAAATAATGATGTTTGAATTTATATTAATAAATTACAACTTATATCCATACTTTTTACTTTTCTTCTTTTTCTCTGTTAAAGTTTATTCAACTTTTTAAAGGATAATCCAATATATTTAAACTTAAAACATTGTTTCTGACTCTGGTAGAGCTTATGTTTATGTTCATTTTATCCATTACTTGGTTATATTTTTATCATTGTTTTGGTCCTACCATCTTCATTTACATACTCTCTTATTTGAAATTATATATATACATATATACATGTTGATTATCTGTCTACCATATAGTTATCTAATAAGAATGTCTTTTGCTTGAATAACTGGAAATTTAACTTAAAATAAAATTCAAGTGTTCTTTAACGTGTATGGGTAATTTTGTGTATACATATGTTATCATATATGTGTATATGTATCAAGGGAACAAATTTTAGTGAAAATACATAGCTATTTACATTATGTTTTAAAATACCAGGAAGACTTTAATATATATCTATTATATTCCTTATCAAGAAACAATGTCAGACCGCAAAATTCTTAATGAGTGCTAGAATTTTTCACACATTTTGTAAATATTTTTGGTTTTGGTTCACATCTGGCAGTGCTCAAAGCATACTCCTTGCTCTTCATTTATTAATTCATTTTTGGTATAGCTGAAGGAGGTGACCATGTGGGAAACTGGATATCATATAGGGTACAGCCATGTGAAGGTAAATAAGCACCCTGCTACAATGGCTCCTGAATAACTTTTTAAGAAGAAAAGATGATAATATTTTATTGATAGATTTGATAGGGAAGAAAATATAGAGTAACTTGTCTGTTGAAAAATATGTAAGTGTAGAAAAAGGTGCTTAGTACTAAAAGTACACCAAGTTAAGAGATGACATGCCCTACCAAAGTCAAAGAGGTTGTTCAAAGAGCAGCAATTAGTCAATCTAATTGAAGGATTGTTGGACACATATCAAATACTGGAAGGGTAGTTTTTCCAGTCTTCATTCACTACTCAAATATACATATTTCTAATTAACCTTAAAATATAAAGGCACTTTTTATAGAGAATGGCACTTATTTTTAGAGAGAATGAACCATATTGGGCTTGAGGAAAGAATTGTAATATTCAATATAGAAAAGTTAATGAGTAGATGTGGTTTCACAGCTAAGCTTAGGAATAAAGCACAATAAATCTTGGAGTAAACAGAGCCAAAAGCAGATTATATGGTTTCTTTCAACCCTATTCTTGGGATAGTGGTAGTAGACCATTGGCACTTTAGTGGTGGTGAATATAGTAACTTTGTACATCAATACTCAATGTATAGTATTGAATATAATAATCACATTACCTAAGCAATCATAAAACTCATAAGAGATAGGAAGTATGAGTCATGCTAGATTATTTTTCCTCCAATAACCTTCTTTAGAAAATAAAGTATAAGTTTCAGGAGAGATAGCACTGCATTAGGGCTTTTACCTTGCATGTGGCCGACCCAGGACTGATCTTGGTTCTGTTCCCGGCATCCTATATGGTTTCCCAAGCCTGCCAGGAGCAATTTCTGAACACAGAGTCAGGAGTAACCCCTGAGCACTACCAGGTGTGGCCCCCAAACAAACAAACCAAAAGAAGGAAAGAAAATAAAGTCAAGAACAAAACTATGTGGCTTTATTAGTAATTTTAATGGTATTCTTTGTATAATTAAGAGATAAAACATTCTACTTTGAGTATAGTATATAAAAAGAAGAACAATACTTTCCAATTAAAAATAGGTCTGATCTTTGGCATATTATGTGGTTCTCAGAGTACTACCAGTAATGATTCCTGGTTGTGAGTCAGATGTGAATCCTGAGTACCATCAGGAATGACCCTAAAACATATATGATATATGTATTCTTATATATGCAATTTCATTTCATTTGCCAAATCAAGTGAATATAGAGTTTGGCTGAATTTTTAAACAGTTGGACTACGGTCCATTGTATAGTAAATAAGGAAAAAACATGGAAATATTAAGAAAAATTTATAATTAGTTACCTATTTCAGAAATTCCAACCTTCTAATATAAATATTTAATCTAAAATATTCTAGGAAAATACAAGTATATAATTCATATTTTATAACAGCATCAAACTTAGAAAAGAAATGAAAGGTAGGGGCTGGATCAATAGCACAGCTTTAGGACATTTGCCTTGCATGCAACAGATTCAGGACAGACCTAGTTTGATCCCCGGCATCCTATATTGTACCCCTAGCCAGGAGCAATTTCTGAGCACATAGCCATAAGTAATCCATGAGCATCACTGTGTATGGCCTCACCTAAAAAACAAACAACAAAAATAAAAAGAAAGATAAAATTAATAAAGGCCGTCCTCCAAATAAGCATTTATGAGATAAACTTGGAAACTTTGAGTATCATATAAAGACAAAATAAGCTTTTAAAAATAACAAAATAAGCATTTTAACCTTGACAAATATTTAAAACATTACTTAAAATTTCCTAAAATTTTAAGTGATTTTAAGAAAAAAGGAAAAAAATCAGAGCCCAGCAGGGAAAAGTATTCAAGATTCTATTTGAAAAATTTTTAGTAAGACATATGTGCAACTTTCTTGTAGATTTATCTGTCTAATTTAGACAAGGATATAAAAGAGCCTTTGTATTGGACTTATTTTGGTCAATGGAGGGGAGTAATCAAGGGACTTATATGTTATTATTAACACAATTAAACTATAGTGTTAGTTAAACTAAATAAAAATAATTATATCATCAATAAAAATGTAAAATACTATGAAGCAATACTATGAAGATTATGGATAATCTAAAATGTGATATAATAAAATATAAGGAAAATGAAAGTTCCTATTTCAATGCTTCTGAGTCTATATGAGGTGAAATAAGTTTATGACACAATTATATTTGTGTTTGAGCCCATTTATTCTAGTTGGCTCTTTTAGACTCTTTTTAAGCTTTTGTATTTATACTTGGACTACACCAACTGGTACTTGGGGCTTACTCTGGGCTCTGTTTTCAGGGATCACTTTCGGTCATGGTCAGGGGACCATACACCTGGCTGAGTATTTCACAGAAGTTAATTGTGTGCAAGGCCAGTGATATATTTGTGTTCTAATGCAGAGAATTATTTTTTGTTTATGTGTTTATTTAATAAAGCATTTTGTTCTATTTGGAATCAAAGGCATAATATCAAATAAAGAGAGCAGGTACTCTACTGCCATGTTAGATTCTAGGTACTTTAGTTGACTATTGATAAGTGTTTATAACATTAAATTATAAATCATTAATGTTTTCTAATATTTACTAATTTTACAAAAATATATTTTATATCTATTTTTGTGAATATATAACTTATAACTAACAGAAATAGAAATTGAGAGAAGGTAGTACATTAATTTTATATCCAATGCATTGGAAAATGAAAACAACCTTGAATATGTTGGATAAAAAAATAGAAGATTAGAACAATTAACAAACTCTAATAGCCACTTTTCCTATTTCACACATTTCTTGTCAAAATTCATGATAGTTCTTAAGAATTAGCTTGCCTCCAAAATGAAACACAAATCAAAGCCTATAATGTGTATGGAACTGAAAAAAATCTATGTAACAAAAACAATTCTAAGAAGCAAGAATATAAATTTAAAGTATTTACTTGACTCTAACTTTGCTGTAAAATTAAAGCAATCAACACATACTGTTATTGAAATAATGGTAGACTTATTAATGGAAGAAAACTGGGAGCCTGCAAATTAACATATATATCTATATGCAACTATTATTTGACAAAAATTGAACTAAGAATATTAAAGTTTAAGGTCACATTTTTTTTAGAAACTGGAGAGATATAATGTCACGGAATTGTTACTTGTTTGTAGAAATTCTGGTACCTACGTTATCCACTACCACACATCTTACAAGATATAGTATTTAGAGGCAAACTCCAAGAAATCAGATCAACAGCTTTTGCCAAAGAAAACCACCTGGTCTTTACCTGAGGTGTGGTAAGTTATTTCATTGGGCATATGACTAGCTTTCAGAACTTAACCATCTCCCAAGCACTGAGTGGGGTTCATAGCCTAGCTCAAAATGTCAGGACAAATGCTTTAGTGTGGTTGGGGCATTTACGAAAACAATGCAAGTCACAAGATCTTTTTGTATACTTGAGACCAAGATATAATCAACTTATCTCTGGAAATTGGGTCAGAGGACAATCCCTAGCCCCTCAAAATCAGAGAACATTTTCATCAATAGTTCAGCTTCACATCCCAGACCAAGAGAATTCAAAATTTTAAGCTCATCAAAGCCAGCCACTTTAGGAAGCTTCAGTTTAGACATTTCCTGCCAGGAGGACATGACAGTCTTTCCAGCTCAATACCCTTATAAGACTATGCCTGACATAATTGTGCCACTCCCTCAAGGGAGTGTGAGGATAATTTTAGAAAGAAGCAGTTTATTGATCAAAGGAGTTTTATTTCATCTGGGGACTACATATTCTAACCATGTAGAGGAAATAATAGCTCTTGTTTCAGTACCCACTGTCTCGATCTTTAAGAAAGGTGAAAATTATAGTTCAACTTTTATTACTTCCTTATGTTATACCTGGAAAATCAGAATGTATCAGGGAAGAATGTTTTGGAAGCACTAACCCTGAAACCTCTGCTAATGCATTTATAGCTATTACTGTTAAGCTTAAAGATGAAAATCTACTATTAACTCTTAAAATTTGGGCAGAAAATTTGAAGGTATGTTTTATTCAGGTGCAGAAGTGTCTGTGACTTTTTTTAGCAGATGGGCCCCAAAATTAGGCCCTACAAGAAATTCGAAACAATTTGAAAAGGTTAGGAGGAGTCTTACCTCCAAACTTCATTCGCCAGTGTGCTAAGTATTCGAAGTGCATATGGCTGGAAAATCTACAGGCAATATTCATGCCTATGTTTCTTTGAACCTATGTGGATGTGATGTGCACAGGCAACGAGAAGCAGAATATCATTTTCCTCACCAAAACACTTCCCAGTATGTTAATTCAGATGTTTCACCCTTTTAAGTGGGTTAAAGTGCCCAGAACCCATTTCCATTTAATAGATATCCTATGTTCCAATCGGATTACCCAGTGGCCCATTCACAGCACAACATTAGATTTGCTTAGAAACTAAATAGACAGCTGAGTTGCGACACATTAAAACTTCTTTTCCTCAAGTATTCATTATTAATAAACCATCAGGTAGCTGGAGATTTTTAACTGATTTAAGATCTATAAATTCTCAAATTGTTTTATGGGCATGATGAAGAATGAATGACTTACCTTCGCTATTCTAAGAGACTGACTTTTGATAGTAACTAATTTAAAGGACTGTTTTATAATATTTCTATACATCCAAATGACAGAAAAATATCTGCCTTTTCAGTTTCTTCTCTTTTTTTTTTTTTTTGGTTTTTGGGTCACACCCGGCAGTGCTCAGGGCTTACTCCTGACTCCATGCTCAGAAATTGCTCCTGGCAGGCACAGGGGACCATATGGGGCACCGGGATTCGAACCAATGACCTTTTGCATGGAAGGCAAATGCCTTACCTTCATGCTATCTCCCAGGCCCCTCAGTTTCTTCTCTTAATAACAGGGTCCCTATGTGGTGATTTCAATGGATGGTCTTGCTGCAGGGCAGAGTGAAATCATTCATCATGTGTCAATATTTTGTTGATGCAGTTTTATAATCAGCTCAAAAAAATTTCCACAGGTATATTTGTCACATTATACAGATGACATCTTACTGTCATCTCAGTCTCACAAAGAATTGCAATGTGTTTATGAATTTGTCTTCAACTGCTTGCAGAATTTAAGAATAGCCAGAGAAAAAATCCAGACTTTACCTCCATTTAAATGCTTGGGCTTTTTATTAGAACATACATTGGTGTGTCCCCAAAATATTTCAATTTATCAGAAATATCTAAGCACTTCAATGACTTTCAAAAACTCTTAGGTCATATAAATTAAATCTGTCTCTCCCTTGGGATTCCAAACTCAGAATTTAGCAACTTATTTAGAAGTTTAGAAGAAAACCTGGAATTAAATAGCCTCCGGTATTTAACACAAAAGGTCCAACAGTAATTAGATTTTTTCATCGACTGGCTCCAAAAGTCCTATCTTTAAAGATTTATATATGGAAAAACGCCGTGGCTTTTATAATTTTGCTACACTTCATTTCTTTGTGCTTTTTTTTTTTTTTAATTTTTGGGCCATGCCCAGTAATTCTCAGGGGTTATCCTAGCTATGTGCTCAGAAGTCGCTCCTGGCTTGGGGGACCATAAGGGACCCCAGGGGATCAGACCATGGTTCGTCCTAGGCTAGCGCTGGCAAGGCAGACACCTTACCTCTAGCTCTACCATGCTGGCCCCATACCCCTTATTTCTTTACAGGTGCTATCGATCAGCTCTCTGGACCTTTAGAATAGGTTTACTGATACAATAAACAATCTCTCACTTATGTGCCCTATTTTGAATTGATCTCTTCTCTTATCATCAAAACAATACTCAGAACAATTTCCTTGTTAGGTTTTGATTCCTTAAATAATAGTACGGCTTATTCCATAAATAGAAATAAAATGTCTATTACCCTTTAGTGATCTCCTTCATGAGCACTATCTCAGTCTTTAGGAAATATTTCCTCCAATTACCCTGCTGGAAAGGTCTGGGACTTATTTAAGAGAATACATTTTGTGATCTCATCTATCATCCCCGCCTCCCCTATACCTGATGCCCCAGTGTTTTACATTGACTGGTCATTATCAGGAAAACTCAGTATTACTGACCCTTCTCTAATCATAGTGGTACATACTAATTGCAAGTCTGCTCAATAAGTGTAACTTTCTATTGTGTATATAAACATTTCCAAGGATTATTATGTTACTGATCCTACCCTGATTGGTGATTGTGCTCTACCAAGGGTGTGACCCGCATTCTGCTCCCACCCTAGGGTAGTAACTGATTCGGATATATAAAAGCAAGTGTCTGTGGAAGGCAGGGGCTTTTTCTAGGGCTGATTCTGTGACTTTTTCTTCAGCCTTATCCACAGAATAAAGCTGAGATCTCCTGAAGCCTGACTGTCTGTGAGTTTTCTACCTGCCACTATCACCTCACAATTGCCAGCTGAAAAGGGTATCAGAAGTGTGATCTGAACTGGAGGAGAAAGACCTCATTCTCCATCCCTCCATCAGTCAACCCCATAAAGGATTGATTGTAACAACTTTCTACTTTAAGTTACTTATTATCACGTGTTTCAGAGTCGTGTTTCAGAGTCATAGAATATAACAAGCAATTCTGTTTATGTAGTAGGATTGTTACCAGGCATAATAAACACCTCTTTAAATGCTCATAACAAGGTTGTTAGAGATTAGCTGCAGCAATTACAAGCCATTTTTCAAAAATGTTCTATACCATGGACTTTAGGGAATGAAACTGCTGATTTTCTGGCCATGACAATATTTAAGTTACATGCAAAAGAACATGCAGAACTTCATGCAAATACTTGTCATTTGCATGTCACCTATCATATCCCATGGAAGCAAGCCAGACAAATAATCGAAACAGGTACCATTTGTGCACCCTTATATAAAAGAATACATGTAGCTGGGACAAACCCCCAGGGTTACATACTAATAAATTTTGGCAAATGGATATTACATATGTTGACTTTTATCCAAAGATATCCTATATTCATGTGGTCGCACACACATATTCCCATTTTATATGGGGATTTCCAATGACTTCAGAAATAGTTAAATAGTTTGCACCTTGATTCTTTAGTGCTTTTCTGTTATGGGTATTCCCCAATCTGTAAAGACAGATAATGGCCTGCCCTACACAGGTAAAACATTTTAATCATTTTGTAAGGAATGGCAAATGAAACATATCACTGTCATCCCATATAATATGCAAAGTCAAGCCATCCTTGAAAGAGCTCACAGAACTCTCAAAACTCAACTATTAAAATGTAGAAAAAGATGCATGCCACCCACGGACATTTTATCCTTAATGGTTTTTTACTAAAGTTCTTAAATTTACCACAAACACTCTACAGTTGCAGAAAAACACTTGAAAAAAGATGTTCAGGTGCAAAAAATTTGACAATTCATCTATTTGGATAAAAATGGATAATGAATGGATTTCTAGTAATCTTATTCTATACATGGCAAACTTGCCAAAAAACTTTGGGTCCCACAATGACTTGCCTGAGCAGGATTTTTTTTAACACCTTGATTACATACATAATTGTGTTTGGGTTTCAGTCATGTATAGAACACCACCCATCACCAGTGCAACGTTCCCATCACCATTGTCCCAAATCTCCCTCCTCCCCAACCACCCCCCGCCTGTACTCTGGACAGGCTCTCCATTTCCCTCATAGGTTCTCATTTTTAGGACAGTTCAAAATGTAGTTATTT